>JARHVA010007620.1:472500-522500 GCA_037957365.1 Torreya grandis | reverse complement strand
AACTACTTAAAACTAAGTTTGGATAGAATGATCATGAGACTACATATCATAGTTTCTAATGAATAATAAAATAAGCCTATTTGGAGACTTTTAGAACATAAGCACCTTATTACAAATTATGTTTTTAATGTATTGGAATATAAAATTAAAACTTCCACATAAAGTTTACTTAAGTTACATAGCTTACATGCAAAGTTTAGAAAGATTTAAAATTGAGAAGAAGTATAGAGAAGAAGAAGGAGCACATGGCCATTAGGAAGTGGCATTTTCATGCACACTCCCCCTCATTGGTAACTCTGAGAGGCCCAGAATTGCAAAAATCTGATAGAAATTGGTAGCACCAAGTGGTTTTGTGAAGATTTATACCACTTGTTCATCCATAGAATAGAAATACATATAAATATCATCATTGAAGACTTTCTATTAGATAAAATTTACATGAACTTCAATATGCTTAAGTTATTAGTGTTTCACACCTAAACAAAACTTAAACAGATATCCAAAAATATATTCATGGTAACATAGTATGTTTATCATCACAATACCCAAATAAATAAATATAAAAGATGACATATTTTTATTTGTGGTAAATCACATTTTAAATATTCAAGTCATATTTTAGGCAAAATAATTCACTAATTCGATTACAAATTTAGTGACAAACATAAATTATTGTATGCAAATCATTATTGGATGTCTCCAATATTGACAAGATGAGTGTCCCCAATTATCATGTGATGTGCATATATTAATTTAATAATAATAATAATATGATACTAATTTTATCCAAACATTAGATATATTATTAACAATAACTCATTTTATCATTTGAGTCTTACAAGCATTTTGTAAGTTTAATATGATTCAACAAAATATTGAGGTATAACCTCTCATACATCAAATATGGATAATTTTTATCATGATATGCAATCATCCAATAAAATAGATATGAGACTAAAACAAATAAGTTTATAGATGTATGAATATGATGCTTAGTAAAGTAAATGATGAAGAGACATAATACAAACTCCATTTACACTTTGTATTTCTTAACATACCTTATTATCAAATGAAGCATATAAGGATGCTAGCATAAACAATCAAAAGATTAAATAATCAAATGATAGTATCTAAGCATATTAGCATGAAATTTCCCCAATAATCACATGAAAGAGTTTTAACAATTAAAACATAAAAGATACAAAATTACTAAGCATGATATTTTTACCAAATGTAATAACTAAACATGATCATTTTACCAAATTAAACATGATGTTATGCATATAATCTACTTCAATTATAAGTAATATGAATTGAATAATAGGGAGAAATAATAATAATATTATTTCATACCAATGGGAAATGTTTATAGACATATATTTATGTAAATATTAATTCCAAAAATATTCCCTAAATAATAGGGTAGGCATTATATTATCCTAATGCAAAAGCTATCTAACCTTAGAGATAAGCATATTATAAACAAAATATAGAAAGTTCAACTAAAGAAACTTATTAATAATATTAACTATCCCGAGGAATAAAATATTACTCAATTACATTTGTTTTAAATGGTAAATTAATCATCCCTTAGGTTAAATCTAATATTCCCCCTTAATTCAGCATTGTGTCAAGTGAACAAGAGAGAGATTATCTAAATGCTTTGAATTTTTCCCACACAAGTGCTTTAGTGAAAAAATTTACATGTTTTTGATCAATCAAGAAACACTAGAGTTGGATTTTGTTATTATGAAAATCTTAATTAATGAAATAAACTTGAAACTCAATGTGTTTACCACCTTCATGAAATATTAGATTATGAATAAGCTTCACTACTCCTTCATTGTCTACATAAAGAATTTTTGTCTGATTCTATGGTAATCCAAATCCTTCAAGTATATGTTTGAGCCAAATATATTCATATATATCTCCTCATATGATGTGATATGATAATTCTATGGAGGATCTTGAAATAAAAGTTTGTTTCTTACTCCCCCATGATATTGGTCCAAATCCCAAAAAACCAAATCCTGAGGTAGATTTCTTGTCATCAATGTTACCTACATGCTATTAATCTGAATATCTTGTTAAGAATAAATTATAATTCTTATACTCTATGCCAAAATCCATGGTTCCTCCAATGTATCTTAATACCTAGTTTATTGCTTTCTAGTGAGAGACTTTGGTCTCTTGCATGAACTAAAATAGATAACTGACAACATAGCTAATGTCTAGCCTAGTATAAGTCAGGTAAATGAGACTCCCTATTAAATACCAATATAGAATTTCACTTACCTATGGTAATGGATAAGCTCAAGACAACTAAATTTTTATCTCCGGAGGTGTGGCAATTGGTTTTCTATTCATCATGTGAAACTTCTCAAGTGTTATCCTAGCATATTTGAGATGAGATATATGTGATTTTCTCTATACCAAACTTCTAAACCAAGAAAATAATGCATAATCCTAACATCTATCATGTTGAATGATTGATTTAGATATTTCTTTACTAACTCAATCATCTTCACTAAACTACTAGTGATGACCAGATCAACATATAAAACCATGATAACCATCTCCCCCCTTAATATTTGAGGTAGGTTTTTGGACCATATGGACTCTTTTTGAATCCATGTTTTAAGATATGCTCATAAATTTTGATGTACCATGCCCTAAGAGCATGTTTAAGACTATACAATGATTTACCCAATCTACAAAATTTATCTTCTTTTCTTGGAATGACAAAACCTTCTAGTTGTATCATGTATACTTCTTCCTATAAGTTTGAATTAAGGAAGGAACTTTTCACATCCATTTTATGTAATTTCTATCCAAATTATGTGTCTAGAGAAAAAATCATCCTGATAGTTTTGATCTTTGATGTGGGAACAAATGTCTCCCCATAATTAATGCCTTCTTTATGTGCATATCCATTTACAACCAACCTTTCCTTATGTTTGTTGAGACTACCATCTACTTTCTACTTTCTCTTAAAAATCCATTTGCATCTGATTGGCTTCTTCCCTGGTATAAGGCTTACAAGCTACCATGTTTTATTCTTTATTAGTGAATCATATTTTATAT
Organism: Torreya grandis; assembly: GCA_037957365.1. Taxonomy (NCBI): domain Eukaryota; kingdom Viridiplantae; phylum Streptophyta; class Pinopsida; order Cupressales; family Taxaceae; genus Torreya; species Torreya grandis. The sequence continues at coordinate 519,416 of JARHVA010007620.1, read as the reverse complement.
TCATGAATTTTTTCCAAGGTTTAGATTGTAGGTATTCTTAAACTAAATAGGGCTCAACATATTCAATAACTATACTCATTAAAGCCAAATTGACTTCTCCTCAATATATACTATGATTCCTTAGTATAGTGGTGGATGTATCTAGAACACTATTCAATTTAGCATATATTAGTGTACTTGTATACCATTTAGGTATATGCTGAGTGGTTCTTGTGGGTGGTGGAGCTATACCATTGTTCCCATCATCATCAACATTACCATATTTTACATTATCTATGCGATTGATTTGTTTATTAGGTAATCTTGTAGAAGGAGCTTATGCTTTTTTATTTTCAAAGAACTCAACATCCCTACTAGTGTAGACTTGTCTAGGTTTTGGATCCATGAGTCTATAGGAAAGTGTTTCTTCACTATACCCTAAGAACACACTTTTTATTATTTCATACCAAGTTTAGTCTATTCCACTTTGAGAATGTAATTACTTAATTGACATCCAAAAATGTGAATATGTGCTATAGATGGCTATTTCCCTAACCAAGCTTCATACAGAGTTATTCCACTTAAATCTATAGTGGAAACCCTGTTGAGTAGATATACAACAATTTTGACTACTTATGCCCAAAATACCTTTGTCAAGACTAAATCATATAACATACATTGTACCATTTACATAATAGTATGATTCCTCCATTCAATATCTACATTTTTTTGTGGTTTATGTAGAGCTACCATTTGATGATGAATGTCATTTTCTTATAAAAAAATGTTTAAAATAACTACTGGTGAATTCCCCTTATGATCTGAGTCAAGGGTGTTTATTTTTTGACTATATTATATTTTAATAACCACTTTGAATTTATTTAAAGTTTCAAAAGATTGAATCTTTATTTTCACACCCACATTTTTATATAATAATCATCAAAATAGAGCATGATATACTTAAACCCAACATGACTAGGTGTCATCAATCTACATAGATCAGTATGCACCAGATCAAGTTTTCAATGGGATTGATATGTAATTTTATAAAATGGAGCTCTATGATGTTTGCTTGATAAGAAATCATGTCATTTTTATATACCATTTTTTAAGAGGTGGAAATATTCTTACCATGTTGTAGTGATGGAGTGTGTCAAGTTATCAGAAATTGATGTGGAAAAATATTTTGTGCCATAATTGTGTTGAGTTTATGTCCTTTACTATGAGTGCCTAATTATTTTTCTAAATGAATTCAAGATGAAACATATGGTTTAAATTAGATGCTCATACAACAAGTTTTGAATTTTTTGATTTATCTTTGATCAAACACATTTTCTTTCTACCTTTATAGTCAAAGTTAATCTTTAAATTATGGTCAAAGAGTTGACTGACTGTTAATAGATTCTTAGTTAAACTAGGTACATAGAGAACATCTATGATTTCAAAATTTTGTGTGCCTAGAGGTAAGGAAATATTTCCATTACTTATCATGTTGTTGAGGTATCATCACCTAAATAAACATGATTTTTTTGGGTGTTTTATCCAAAGTGAAAAGCTAATATTTTCTACCTATCATGTGTTAGGTTGAACTCAAATCAACATAGTAGATGTCACTTTCTGATGTGGATTCTTTATGAAAACTGATATAATATAAGAAGTATTCATCCTCATCATGTTATTCCTATTCAATAATGTTACCTTATTACATTTATTTATTCTATAAAATGAATTTTATTTGTCCTTATGGTTTACTTTGAGATGAAGGGGATGATGGTTGGCTAGTGGGATTATATCTACTAGAAGATCCCATTTGGAAAGTTATTATGCCAATAATCTTTTAACTCATGACCCTTACGATGACAAATGAGATATTATTTTTATGATTTACCCCTTGTGTATTCTATCTAGGATTATATTTTGATGATGGACTTGAAAACTTGATGGGTTTCTTTCCTTTCTCTAAAGTTATAACATGTTTTCCTCCTTCTTCATGAGTATTGAAAGACTCTTCTTATTATACCGTATTCACCAATTTTCCAAAACTTGATTTTTATTCTATGATAGTCAAATTGGTCATAAAAATCCTATATAAGGGTGGTATGTCTCTAAAGATAATGGGCACAAGAGATTCATATAAAACTATCTCACCCAAGGATTGTAGTGATGCCCTTAATATTACAACATGTCTCAGAAAGGCCTCAACCTTTTCACCTAATCCTAATTTTAGAGAGTGAAGATGAATATGTTGGTGTAGAATAGTGATATAATTTTTTGCCTCATATAATATTTGGATCTTGTCCCAAGCTTCCTTGGTGGTTTTGGATACATGGAATGTGTGGTTACACTTCATCTGATAACCCAAACATTATTATCAATTTCACCTTCTAATTTGCTTTATCATATTTACATTATTGATCAATGTGTGTTTCATGTCAAGTGTAGGTTCCATATAAAATGGACCAAATTTATTCAAATTATAATTGAGTTTTTGTCTTTGTCTTCTAATAATATTAATTATCGCCTTTGAGTAACTGACAATCTAGTAGAAAATAATTTTGGAGCCTATGAAACCATATTAAGATTGTGAGTGATGGATTGGTTCATTATCACTCTAAGTTTAAAGGTCTCCCTTTATATAAATCATCAAACTAATATTTAGGACCTTTATATATACACACCATTCCTATATACCCATCATTACATGTAAGAATCTTACCCTTTCTATATACCTATCAATAAGTAAAAAAGGTGTTAACATACATGAAAGAGTTTGATTCATAGTACCTAAAGAGTACTAAAAAGGGATAATATAACAATTATCACATAATTATATGTAATTCCGCAAAAGTGCATGTAAATTTACTATATAATTGGAAATTCCACCTTCAAGATTTATGCCTTTCAATTGTAATGAATATGTAAATGAAGGGAAGGCTTATGAGTGCACGTGACTTATTAATTTGAGATAATTTTATAGGTTCAATCCATAGATGTTGTTTTTGTATCTATGATAGGATATGTATGATGTAACTCAATAATGATGTATTTACCTATAAATTTGAGTCAGAGGAATCACTTGCACTAAACATCATGAATGAATTTTAAAAAACTCATTATTTTATGCAATTTAAATGATAATTTTCAATTTTAAATTTGATAAAATAAAAAATTATGTTAGGATAAATATATTAAACAATCCCTTTAAATTTTTAATTTTTCTTGTTTTTTTTTGTTTATTTTTATCTTTTTTCAAAACTATAAAATTGGCAAAAAAATACTTTTAGAGATTTGAACAGTAGAATTTTTATGCCTAGGTTTTAGCAAAAAAGTAATTGACCAGCCCTCCTATGCATCAATTTAGGTATATAAAATAAAAAATTTATATGAAAATAGTAAAATAATACCTAAAATTTTTAAAATCGATGTGGATTTGCTTAGGAGGTAGGAGAAAATAGATTAGACACTTCCTTTTTGTTCCACTTTGCATGATTTGACTAATCTACCACCTTTAATGCCACCCAATATATATAATATAGTTATTTTAGGTTTATAATAGGTTTAAAAGTTTAATTAAATTAAGTAAAGAACACACTCTATCAATTATATCTAGAAAATTTGTTTCATATGGACATATATAATAAAAAATTGATTTGCTAGTCAAAATGTTGATTCAGATCATTGTAGTGAATTCTAACATCCAAAAACACCATATGAAATCATGAATAGTTGTATAATTGTTTTTTTGAAGGAAAAAAATGGATTTAATAACATGAATCAAAAAATGACACCCAAAAATTTGGCCTATATGACTCATAATTGTAGAAAACCAATTTGTAGGTACTTATTCATAATAGATAGCTTATATGCATCATCAAAGTGGTAAAATATAATAAAAAGGTGTAAATACATTTATGTATGGTTTTGAGGAGGATTTATATACATTTTTTAAAAAATTAAGTCCTAATGATGCACATAATTTAATATATGGTAAAAAATTGACCTACAGGTCGTTATATAGGTGATGCAGGACAAAAAAAAACCAATTGATTTACAGAGACTCAAATTTATATATAACCTCAATTAAAATGACTAAAAAAAATTTAATATGGAAAAAAACTCAACATATTTTATTATACAACAAAATTACCTCTCAAACATGCATGCACGGATTACACCATCAGAAAACCATATGACCAAGAGGGAAAATAAAAGCTATTTTGCACCCAAACAAGCCAAAAATATATTGCAAGTGAAATATAACTTATAAAAAAAAATAGAGTGTGGATATGAAAAAATATGCTTCTCATTTCTCAATTTGATTCAAATGTCTTTAGATTTCATGGACTTCTCCTAGATTCTTCACAAGTTTAGAATGTCCAGCTTTGATACTAGATATTATGGAGAATTATTATTATTATTTCATACTAATGGGAAATTTTTATAGACATATATTTATAAAAATATTAATGTAAAAAATATTTATTTTATAATAGGGTAGGTATTAGCTTATCCTGATTCAAAAGCTATGCAACCTCAAAGATAAACATATTACAAATAAACTATACAAAGTTTGATTAAAAAAGCTTATTAATAATCTTAACTACCTTAAGTAATAAAATATTACTCAATTCCATTTATTTTAAATGGTGAATTAATCACCCCTTAGACTAAAAATAATATTATAAATATAATATTAGAATAATTTCTTCACTTTCTTATGTAAGAAAAACATATCTATTATAATATAATTGTAATTAGAAATTGGCATGAATCAAACTATATAGTTTTACTAACAAATGTAAATGTAGTTGAGAAACCATTAAATTTAGTAAGTAACATCAAAATTATTATAATGATAAATGATATTCCATGAACATAAATATATTTTGGTGTATAAAAATGAAAATATTAAACATGGTTTTTTTTTAGAATATGCACAATAATATTCATGGTTTTGGCCCATAATAACTAGGAGAAACATTTACATAAAGTAATGTTTTTCTAGCCATTTCAATGATGGTCCAATTTTTCCTTTTAGCAATACCCTTTTACTTAGGCGAATAGGGATTTGTTTATTTGATCTAATATCATGAAATAAATTGAATAACAATTATATATTCAATGAACATACATAGAATATCTAGAAGTGTAATTAATGGCAAAGGAACATATCAATGTTGACACAAAGATTTAGGTGGGAAAATTTTGAAAGGTAAAAATCCCACAATAATTGATATTAATATAATTGAGAAACATAGAACTCCAATACAATCATTATCTTCTCACTTCTCCTCTATCATAAAATTCCTTTGTAGAACATTGTAAATATTTGCTACGTGCAAATATCAATTATTTCACAATTCATCAAAGTTCATTTGAATGAATAACAATAGGGGTAAAACCCTATTTATAGTATATTAAAGGAGAAGTGACCATTGTAACCAATGGCTCCATCCTTTTTCATGGAACTTATGTTAAAATATATTTAATTTATTTACACAAGATTGCCTCATGTCAATAAATTAAATACATTTATTTTATCTATTAACCATTTAATAATGTTAAGGGGAAATATCTCACTTAAAAATTATTTTTTCTAACAAGACCTTTATGTCCCCTTTATAAATGTGATAATACCTTGTCAACATACTACTCAGTTTGATCTCTGAGTGCAAAACAATCATTACCCTAATGACCATTGATATGATGATAGTTTTAATAAGGCTTGCTTTATATCTTTTCTAATCAATGTTGTGGATTTTAATGATTGGTATGAGGATTAATTAATATCCTATCCAATTAGCTCCTTATAAAATCATGAGGACTATCTCTAAATGTATCAAAATGTATAGGTTGTCTAGTAGCATATTATGTTGTGGTCAATATAGGAGTTGCTTTGTAAACTAGTCATTTATTTTTATGTAATACCTTAGTTTGTGGCTACTATGAAGGATTAGGACATGGTGGATTAGGATATTGAAATAAATTGGATGTCTCAATTTTTAATGGATCAAGATCAGAATTTACTTATAAATTTGATTACACTATGTATCTTAATTTATTGGTTGATATATTAATTATTTCATACATGTCGTAAACTATAACATATAGTCATAAACTGGCTTTAACTTATCATGATGTAATTATGGTAACTACCCATATGAAACTATGGGCCTTTATTATAGATATAATGAAAAATAAATACTTTATATAACTTATAATATGTATAAAATGAGCTATTAGGGAGTGAATGATGAATCCAATTTAGTGTCTCATCCTTTAGGATCTTAGGCAATAGCTTTAGTAGTATATTAAAATTCCTTGGTAATGGTGTATGGAATTTTTTATCTGGGATGGGTTTGCCAATAGAATTTGAATAAACATAAGAGTGATATTATTTAATTTAAAATGTAATTTGAGATAATTTATGTTGTAAATCACACAAAACATGCATTGAATATATGATCTCTTGTGAAGGGATATTAAGATCTTGGAGTGGTCCATTTAAGACCTAAATTTTATTCTTAATTTTGACCATCGGTACACTATTTTAATTACCTTCACTCAGTAATATGGGATGGGTCACCTTATTCTTTAGAGCAGTGATAACATGGGTTTGGTTAGAGGGAAATTAGTTATCACCCTCCTGAGGGTTAGGAAGAGGAAGAGCTTCTAATTTAGGAATGGTGGACTTGGGAGATTCATTAATATGTAATATATTGTTAGTTTTCAAAGGCATAGAAAATTATATTGAAATATATGGGATAAATCAATGATTTACATTAATATAAAACACAAATTTATATTTATAAATATATATAGGAACATCATTATATTTTAAAACAATATTATCACTAAACACATTATGTTAAGTATGATGCCAATATGGAAACATGAGTTATATTTTTAGATTTAGTGTATTTTGGTTTTTGAGGTGTTTTTTAAGGTTATTTAATTTATTTATGACCTTAAATATTTATTTGGTAAATTTTGAAAACTTTCTAATGATTTCCTAAAAAATAGCTTGAACTATAAGTTAGCTATTAGTTCATTATTTGAGTAATTAGTTGAGTCTAAAACATTATTTATTCATTACCAAAGAGGTGGAGAATAATTTATTGATTATATAACATAAATTAAATTAAATTTCAATTTATTTTCTATAATTATCTTATTTGGGGCACCTAGGTTGACTAGGATGTATTTTTAGTTACATGTTTGACTTACTATTAAAGAGGCTTCTTGCATGATGTCCAAATATTTTTAGTAATATAAAATCAATTTATTTAATATATCTTAAATTTAGTAATTATATTTTTATTTCACTTATTTGTCTCATATTTTTTATTGTATTTTTAATTTAAACTTTACTTGGATTGCAAGTTGTAACTAGCTCAAGATAGTTTTCTTTATTTTAAAACATTGCACATAATATAAGTGTAGTGCATTAATTAGAATTAAGAATATATTTTTTATTTTTATCTCTAATATTATTATAATTATAAAATAATTTATACCCTCAAACATATATTTTTAATTTTGAAGTTATTCACTACACTTTTTAAACAACAAATTCATTCACAACACAACTAGTAATTGTGGGATAATTGTGTTGATACATAGTTAAAGTTTTAGAGTGAAAAAGATTTGATTCTCACTTCAAAAATTAATTTGGTATAATATCCATTCTCAATTAAGTTTATATATGTTTTTCAAGATAATTTTATAGAATAAAATGGCTCTAGTGAAATTTACTTCGATGAATATTCTTGTTTTCAAAGGTGGCAACTTTGAGTATTAAAGAGATCAATTGAAGATAATTATTTTATGGAAATGAGTTTTAAATAATTTTATCCATGGATAAACACCACCTAAATATTTTAATACCTTTAAAAAATATCATAAAATATTAAAATAATATGAAAAATGGAGATGCACGAGATTTATTTTATCTTTAGAGAGCCATAGACCCAAATATTTATTCAAGAATTATAGGATGCAAGAATTACAATGAGCTATGGAATACCTTGGAGAATACACATAAATGATATATTAAGGTAATATAAATAAAAATAAAAACCCTTAAAATGAATTTTGAGAATTTGATAATGTCGAATTCTAAAGGAGATGGAGATTATTACATAAGAGTAAGTGATTTAGTATATAGAGTGAGGGTTTATGGAGAAAATATAAAAAATAATGTTATAGTAACAAATATTTTGAGATATTTAATAAAAATATGGTTTCATATTTTGATAAATCTTAAATAGTTTAAATACATGAATGCTATAAGTATTGATGAGTTAGTGGGTTCTTTCTTGTCTCATGAGGATAAGATAAGATTATATGTAGGAGATAACATGGTCTAGAAAAAATACTTGAAACCAATGAAAGGGTTAAAAAAAACAAAGAGAAAAATAAAAATTATAATAAATTTAGTTTAACCACATAAAACTAAAATGAAAATTCTAAATAAAAATTCACATGTAAGAGCAATAAATACTTTACTTGTCTTAACTGTAAAAAACTAGGATATGCGATACAAGAATGTGAGATACTAGTAGCTAAGAATCAAGCTAATAAAGAAAGAGAAGAAAAGGATTTTAAATTTGAAAAAAATGAGTTTAAATAGTTATCATATTATTATATCACATTTTTTTATGGGAATAGGGGAATAATTTTTTTTCTTTTGATTTAGGTTGCTCAAATCAGGGGACAAATCACAAGGATGATTTTAACAAGTTAGATGAATCCTTTAAACCAAGATCAATTAAGAGATGGAAATTAAATACAAGATGAATGAAATTTAGAATTTAAATCACAAATAAAATAAAAATTAAGGGTCATATAATTTATCCTAATAATTTTTATCAAAATATCATAGGATATAGTGACGAAATTAAAGCATACAAGTTTTATTAACCTACTAGTAAATCCACAATTTTTTCTAGGGATTTTTTTTAAAAAAAAAATGAGGTGTATGATGATTTTGGTAATATATATACATAATTAATAAGTGAATGTTTAATCCAATTTAATTTTATTTTTAGGGTTTAAAAATTCCTATACAAGTTTCTAATTTAACAAGAAACAATATTAACTCTTCCCAAGAGACTATTCATCCATCTTCATCAATTACAAACAAGAAAAAGTATTTGTTGAATCCTCATTCATAAAATAATATATTGTATAATAATTATGTGAGGAGGATAAAACTATAAAACCTAAATATGGTAACTTATTTGATTATTCTTATGATGAAAATACTATGTTTGTATTATCATTAGTGACTAGTGAACCTAGAAGTTATACAAAAACTAGTAAAAAAAAATAATGGGTTGATGCTATGAAATTAGAGATGGATTAAATTAAGATGAATGATAAATATAATTTATTTTTGATATATTTAATAAATATTTAATTTTTATAGAGTGTTTTTATAATACCAAATTCAAAAGTGATGGTATAGTTGACAAGCTAAAAGCTAGACTAGTTGTAAAAGGATTTCTCAAACATATGGGGTTGAATATGAGGAAACATATGCTATTATGTATGATAAATATAATATAATAATAATAATATTTTATCTAATAATAAAGGGTGTAAAATACATCAAATGAATATTAAAATATCATTCTTTAATGGAGTGATTAAAAATGTATATGTGGGTCAACGATAAGGTTCTCAGGTAAAGGGTAAATAATTTTGGGTATATAAGTTGAAGAAGGATATTTATGGTTGAAAAAATATCTAATAGATTTGTAATAAATAAAATATATTTAGTTACTATATCAATTAATTTTAATAATTCAAAATGAATCAACTCTTTACATACAAGCATTGAATTCTAATGGTTTATGTATGTCTCTATATAGATGAGTTGATATTTATAGGTAAGTTTATATAGATGTTGAATAGATTAAAATAAGCTATGAATATGAGTTTTTGGTGACTTGAGCTTCTGAAGTATTTTATTTTCTTGAAATTATATCAAAATAAATAATAATTATTCATTTATCAAGTCATGTATAACCAATATATGTTAAATAAGTAAAATATTTATGATTTAAATCCCATAAACACTTCAATTTCAAGTGAAGAATATATTATGAGGGAAGATGGAAGTCATTCAAATGATGAAAATAATTTAAAAATCATGGTGTACAATTTTACATATCTCACTATGTCAAGACCTAAAATCAGTTATGGGGTTTCACTAGTTTCTAGATTTATGGGCAAACCATCACTCAACCATTTACAAGTATTAAAGATAATTTTAAGATATACCTCTTGGTATCAAAGGGAGAATGTTGAGTATAATTCCAATATATGAACTTGAGTTAACTTTTTAGACTATTATATTTTGATTTTTTGTATGTTTTAAAAGGCTATTTAATTTATTTATGACCTTAATTAGTTGTTTGGTCACTTTTGAAAAATTTCCAATGACTTCCTAAAAAATAGCTAGAACTGTTAGTTCACTCCCACTCATTGTAGTTCACTGTTTGAGTTTAAAACATTATACACTAATTAATAAAGAGTTAAGGTGAAATTTATTGATTAAATAATTATATATTGATTTAATTTCAGTTTATTTTCTATAATTAGATTAAATGGGTTGCCTAGATTGACTAGGATGTCTTTGTAGTGTCATGTTTGATTTTACTATTAAATACGCTTATTGCATAATGTAAAAATATTTATCGTAGGTTAAAATAAGTTTATAGTCTACTTTAAGTTGAGTTAGTATATTTTAAATTAGTTTAGTAGTCTAGGAGTTCTTTATTATATTTTTCATATTTAGACTTTACTTACATTGCAAGTTTCCTTGTAAATAGCTAAAGATAACTTTATTTATTTAAGAAAGTTACACATAATATAAGTGGAAAATTAATTAAAATTGAGAATATTTTGTATGTTTTATATATAATATTATTTTAGGTATACATTATTATATAAAAAAAATCATATAATTTCAAGTTTGAAGTTATTCAATACACTTTTTGATCAATAGTTTCACTCACAACATAGACAATTTAACAACTATTAATTATGGGATAGTCTTATTGATACATAGTTCAATATTAGATTGAAAAAAATCTGATTTTCAATACAAAAATTAATTAAAATCATTAATTTGGTATCAAATCCATGTTCAATCAAGGTTTAGACCCTTTGGAGTAATGATAGCATGGACCTAGTTAGAGGGAAAGTAACTATCCTCCCCTATGAGTTAGAAGGAGGAAGAGATTGTAATTTAGGAATGGTGGAATTGGGAGATTCATTGATATTTAATATACTATTATTTTTAAAATGCATATAAAATTCTATTGAAATATATGGAATAACACTATGATTTACATTATTAGAAGCTGCATGTGCACCTACTTTATCTTTTGAAATAAAACTAGGAACATCATTTTATTTTGTAACATTACTATCACTAAGCATGCTATGATTTCATTTATCATGTAATATGAAATCATAATCAACATGATGGATGGGTAAATAATAAGTAATTTTTTGTGTATTATAAATATATTCATCTTCAATATCTGCATAATAATCATCATCATTCAAATATTCATCATGATCATAGTCTTGTTTGCTTGTAGAATCAAAATTTGATGTAATCACACGTTCATGTTCAATAGAAGAGCACATAAGAGATGTATTTATATATGAATTATTATTAAAATCATTATCACATGTAATAGGAATGTAATATTTAATTTAATTTTCAACAGTTTGAATTTTAACATTCTTTTATGCAAAAAGGTAAATAAAGGAGAAATAGCTACATTTTATAGCTTATTCTAAGCATCATTGATTAAAAAAAGAATAAACATTGGATATTTGTTATAAATATTTGAAGTTAAAATTTTATTAATTTAAGTAAATGAGGGAGAAGGAGAAAACATTAAATTTTAAACCTTATTCAAAACATCATCATGTGTATTATCTTTATTTTAAATTGAAACATTCTTTGTTGAAGAAAATGTAAAAGAAGGAGAAAAAATTGCATTTAAAGCCTTATTCATAACATCATAATTTTCATTTTTGTTTCAAAAGAGAAGGGAATAGAATATGCATTATCACTTTTTAATTTATATACATCATTATAATATGCAATATAAAAATTATTGTAACTAACACGAGATTTTTTAGATGCACTATTGTTATACGATTTTATAAAATCTTTCATAAGAAACCTTTTGGCAAAGGATTTTTTTTTTCTTGTCTTGAGTTGGAGTAGAAGGAAAACAAGGAGTAGGATAATAACATGCATCTACACTAATTTCCTTATCAATTTGAGTATCAAAATATTTACTATGACCATCATGGTAACAATAATAATCATCATCATCAATATACACAAAATCATGATCATCATTTAGATGTAATACACAATTTTGGTAATTTATCCATTCTTTATATTAATTATAAGGAATTCTTATAAAGTCATTAATTGGATGAGGGGGAAGGGGTTAATTTTAATTAATTTTAAAATTTATGAAAACTAAAATGAGAATAAGAAGATAAATGAAAAGTAATGCTAACACATAATCCAACATAAGAGAGAAAAATAGTATTTTAATTTGAAACCCTAGGGGGAAATTTTGTTTGAAGGAAATCCATAGGGTTATAATCTAGGGTTTGGCTATGTTTGATAAATAAAATGGTTTCACATAATTTTTTTTATCTAATTTATGATTAATGGATTTTTAATCTAACTAAAAAAAAAATTTAACTAAAGTAAAATGGATTATTAAACTAACATTCAACCATAGATTTTACTTGTAAAAAATGATATTGAGAAACTAAGGTTTTGAATTAAAAAATGCAAAGAGGTGAGAAAGTTATCTATTTTGGGAACATAGAACTGTATTTGACTATTTTAAAACTAGAGTGTGACTGTGGCACTATCATATTTGACTTTTTAGTTTTATTTCTGAACTAGGACAAAAATAGGGCATGCATACAATAAAGGGGTACACTCTTGTAATATTAGGGTGATCCTATGAAAACTATTTATGAGAAAAAAATGTGAACTATGATCTTGTGTGGAACTTCTTATAGGTTTGTTTAAGCTTTTCATAAACTTGAATTCATGAGATTCAACCTATTTTTTGTCTTCTCTTCTTCAAAACCCTACTAGATTCTTACACACAATAAGAAAATAAAGATAAAATGAAAAGGGGGGAAGTGGGGAAGTGCAAATGGATGAGTTGAGCTCATAACCCTAATGTACTAAGTGCTACCTACATAGACCCAATGATAGGGACCTTATGGTAATGTATTCCTCCCTTTAGGGAATGTGCATAATTAGATGAAGCATGGTGTATATGTAAATGTTCTTCACCTAGTCCCTCCTCTTGGTCAAATATGCAATCTAGATGTGATATGTGTAAAATTCAAATAAAATTAAAAGATTGAGCTTGTTGTGTATTTATTTTATTTGTTGCACTAGTGTCAAATGACAAGTGTTAGGTGTAAAATACCTTAGGAAACCTTTTAAGTATTAAAATACTAATTTGAAAAGTCAAAAACATATTTACATGTTGACTGATTCAAGAAGGGTAAAATAGTAATAAAAAGATACCTAAATTAAATGAGCATAAAAAAAAGTCCCAAAATCTATAAGGAACAATACTAGGGCACTCCTATCATATTAGACTAATCCTATCCAAAACGAATGAAATTAAAAAATGAAGTTACAGGAAGACTATTGATCCATATGAATCTTATAAAGACTAACAAGGGAGATTTAGACTCTAAAAAGATAGTGAAATCAATGTAAAAGAGTGACATAAAAGACATAATACTAAGACAACATACATGAATAGGAGTTTAGTTCAACATTAGGAGTTTATAAATATAAAAGACACAAAATACATAGTATTTACGTTTGATTGACCAAATATACATGTATTCACATATATACATCTGACTTGTCAAATTCATACAAGAAAATTTTATGTTTTTAGGATCCTTAATAAACTCATAGTAAAAATATTTATCCATATCCACTATCTAATCCACAAACTCCATGGGATTTTATAATCACCTAAAAGTGGTAATTGGATGCTAGGAGTGTCAATTGAGTTAACCTATCCATAGGTTAGCCATAAACCTATCCTTGATCATTAGACTTACTTTTATAATCATTCAATAGACCACAATCATTTACATCTAGTTAAAATATAATCCCAAAACTATCACCCCATATCCTAATCCAAATTTCTTATTAGTCTACAAAGAGGACATTAGCACCACATTTTAGACAGTACAACCACATGGTAATAGTGTCTTCCACTAGGCACTGCTGTCTTTAGCCCTAGTTCTTCCAATGGATAGTTTTTTCAAATGTGTGCCCCTCCTAAGGTCTACCTAAGATCATTTTATTATCCACACAAGTAAAAAAACACTAAAAATACAAGTCTAATCCACCTCTTTTCACTAGATGTAAAATAGATAAAAAATATATATTAAAAACAAAGATAATTTTGAGTAAAATCAAGGTATTTGATCCCTATTCTACCCTAATTATACATACTACCATCTATAGTATCCCTAATCCTAATTTTTAAAAAATTCAAAGCTTAACTACATTCAAGGCATCCAAGCCCACTCTCATTCTAGCATTCACTTGAACTTACATCAAGCACTATGTGGGAGAATTACATTAATCTTGATCCCTCTTCAGAGTATTGGTATGTAGGCAACTCTCTTCATAGTGGGGTGTTGAGGATATCGATTCCATACTAATAATGAACACATAATTATTTATCATGCCGTAGTTAAAATTAGGATTAGGGTTTACACATTAAATCAAGTTTTCTAGGCACAACATAGAGCTCTAGGTTTCATGTGTGTAGGATAGGTCATAAAAACATAGGTGTAGGTGCTCACATATAACAATAATATTCCTATAAAGGGGAGACTACCAGCCCCTAAAAGACACTACACAAACATGTCACTACTATCCATACTAGATTATATTATCCAGTGAGCTGACAAACACTAAAATCATGTTGAAGACACTCAAAACTATCCAAACCTCAAATTTTAGAACCCACATCATCTATGAAAGTTAGTTTTTAGATAAGTATTTGTTTATGCCTATTTATTGGTTTTTTATAAAGTCAAAATAATTTAAATGCTATAAAAAAATTAGTACTTAATTATGGCATATTTATTTAGTTGGTTTAGACATCTTAGCCCTTTAATCTAAACTTAAGTTTTACATAGTAAAACCCTAAAAGTTAAATCATTTCGTGAACCCATCTTACTTCAAATATCACTTCAAACCCTATATTGAGTTAATTTTGTGCAATAAATTAGGGCTGAATACTTATGATTTTCTCTTTTTTTAGACAACATATATAATTAAATATATTTCATATTAGGGTTTAAATTTATTTTACATATAATTTAAATTATTACAAACAAACCCTAGACACATTTAGGGTTTGCATCCTTTTCTATTTATACTCAAATTTTATTTCCAAAATTTCAATTTTAGATTCAAATTTATTCTTCAATCATGATCATAATGACATAAGAAATCAATTATTTTTTATTGCAAAGTCTAATACTTTCATTTACATGCTTGTTCCATTTAATTCAAAATGAACTTAGAAAAGACATAAACACATGTATATATGATGCTTTATATCAATTTTAATATATGTCATATTTCATAGCATGTTATATTTATCCTATATGGAATTCCATTAACAATCAAACCTATACACACATAGAGGATTTAGAACATAAGCTAAAAACTATGTTTCAAGCCTCAATTTCATATTTTATGTACATGAAATAATCTCCTTCTCCTCCTCATCTCCATGAGGGTGATATATATTTTCACTCTAACTAGGTCCATGTTATCATTACTCCATGAAATGAGATAACCTATAAAACTATCACTAATACCTCTACTCATCCTATTCACACCTCTTACCTATAGGGTGTGTGCCTACATGTTCAAATAAAAAAAGCAAGGGTTTTCACTTTTTAAAATCTATGTAATCAACTTATCAATATGAGTAAGATAATTATAGGTTTATAAAATTATAATAAACTATTATATGAAAACATTACAACATTGGAAAATCAATTTACAAGATGAAGGCCTTTAGGGAACAATAGTGTAAATAATGTGTATACATATTCACTCAGTCAATTTATAGAAAATAATGTCACATATACAAATTATAAATCAAAACAAAGTACATCTACAACTAATGATTCAAAAAACATTCAAAGGTCAAATAATATCTCTTTTGAAACACGAAGGGAAATTATTAAAGCTAAGTTGATCAACCTACCTCCTCTACACCCAATGAGGAGATATAGATATTTTTGTGCATATCATAGAATGCATGGGCACCACACCAATTCATGTTTAGCATTGAAAAATAAAATAAAATAGATAATGGATACATATGACTCATAGAGTGACACTTCATCCAAACAACATACAATGGCAATCTACTAATTCAAAAAGCTTCAAAATCATAAATAGTACAAAAATGGTTATTAAAGCATAAATCAAAATAAGAAAAGGTTTAAAAATCATAATTAGATCAATAAATAGTACAAGAAGCACATATAAATCAAGCAAATCTACCTTTTCAAATGGAGGATCAACATTCAATATGTTATAATTTTGTTCATAAATATCTAAAATTATTTGATTATCATGATCAAAATTTGGGTAAACAAGCCTAAAACATCACTTATCTTATTCTAGAAGTTGATAATATTGGTCAACAAGGTTTGGGATTTATTGAACATCCTAAGGCACATCAGTCACAGATATAACTTATCAAGGCAAAACATCTAGATACACAAGAAATCTTATAAAAAGAGAAAGATCTTAAGTTGCACAGTCAAAATCATGCTCAACCAACAAACATTCTCAAAATAGGTTTTCTAGCAAAAGAGCCTCCGCAACATCATATGTCTACAACACGCATAGTTTAAAAGGGAAAAATCAATATCAATATACTAAATCACAATTTAGAAAGGTCAAATCCATAGTATGAAGCATTTTGCTCTATCATTATAGATTATTATGATTTTGATCATGAATAATATTATGATTCCTAAGATGAAAAATACTCAAATTACCACTACAAAAACATTCAACTATAGCATAGAAATCACACTACATGAGAGATTATTGTTCCTATTTTTGACACTAGCCATGGTGATAGTGAGTCTCCCATGAGACTCATTGGCTAGTATGGTTCCTACCCTTGTACATAATTTCTTCTCTCTCTCTCTCACCCCTTGTACATAGTTCATTTTCATTTTATTATACATAGTTTATAATCAGAAAACACAAAAATAATATAACATGTCAATATATAAAAAAATTAAAATATTTCAAAAACACAAATTTAATAGATTGTATGCATTGTTATGTTTACATTTCTACTACTTTCCAGATATTACATATTATTATCTATCCCAGTATAGTCAATTTTATCAACACATATGCTTCACTTGTTATTGTCAAATGCTTGTAGATTCCATATAGTATCCAATCCACTACACTGGTCTAGACCAGGGAGCATCTACCCATTGGGGTAATTTACACCAATCTAAGTTTATACATTTATACATCTTCCCACTTGGGGGCATCTCATACATAGTTTTTACTATCAGTGTTTATCTTTACATATTATGCATTATACTTTATGTGTTGATTTATCATTATACTGATCATTACTATTCATTACTTAGATTTTTTTTATTATCACTAGTTAGCCTCAGTATATATGAATATTATCATTTACATAGACTTTTACAACATAGTTATATATGCTTCCATTTGTAGTTCCTATATTAGACTTGATTATGTTTCCTATACTTCTTCCATATTTGAGGGAATTTGAATCTACCATTATTCTCTAGATTTTATGCCGCTTCTTTATATGTGTTCTTTGGATAGGTTCCCATGTCCCTTCTATGTGATTTCCTACTTCTATATAAAAATATTTGAACAATTCCCATGTGCATCTACACCAACTTGCTTGTTGTTTATATATATAAACATTTGAACATGTCCTTGTATGTATTCATTCTCAAATTTAGTGAAGTGTACCCATATCCCTTGAATTGTGGCCCCTTGGCCTACTCTATAATGCATCATGTGCTTGTATGTTTACTTCCTTGTATACTTCTACACCATGATTCTTGTATTTGCTTGTTATACACACCCACACACTAGTTTTTTATGCCATGATAAACCTCATGCATTTAACCTTCCTACTTGGGAGTTGTGATGGAGATCATGCTCCATCCCCTAGATAGTTACTTATATTTTTATTTTATATGCATTGATTACATCTATCTTGACACCCTTTTGCAATTCTAGATTACAACATACATCTTACATTTCCTACTTATGCTCAAATTCATTTACATTCTAATGTTATGTTTGTACTTTATATTGGAATATCACACACATGATTTGGCTAATACATTTTGTAGAGATAATTATTTAGAGGTAAGTTCTTACACATGTTCCACAACTACCCTCAAAATAAGGGGCATCCACAAGGGGCTTGTCACAAATAATAGGCTTTTATTTTGTTATTCATAGATACATTCCAACTCACTAGCTTCGAAATTAGACCAGGTAGTCATTAGCACATAGATTGGGACACTAACACCATAGGGCACTAATATATAGTAGCCCCAAATTTAGGACAATTTGGATCATTTAGACTGGTACACTAGGTATAATACAAATTTACATAGATATAGTCACAAGTTTGGTAGTTGTGTTTAGATTTAACTTAGATACATTCATTTTAGCTCAGATTCATACTAGTTACTTAGATTTGGGGGTATCATGCATGGCATGATCACTCATACATTTAGATTAATTACAAAATTTAAATAATAACATACTTGATTTAGATTTAGTATACTTAGATACCAGATTTGGGGCATGTGTATAGCACATAATCTCCATATACTCAGCTTCAAATAGGTTGATCATATGGAATGGGAAACTCCATATCATTCAATATGTTGTAGATACTTGATATCACATTCTAGATTATCACCAAATTCATGTCTTACTCCATCTAAAGTGGTTGGCATTCTCATGTGTCCCAGAGCTACCTAATATACTTGAGTGGTTGCAGAGATAAATACGTGATTAGATTTACTCAGTTAGATACTTTTAGCACTTTGCATAATATAGTTACATATGCATCTACTTCACACAGATGGGAAATGATGGAGTCATGGAATACTTGAGTTATTGAGACACATACATTAGAGGGTTAGACACACTTATAGTCTTACCCAAGCTATTTATAGAGATCTAGATCTACCAAGTAGGGCTGGGAAATGATGGAGTCAAAATTGGATTTAGTTCTTGAGCCACACATATGAAGATTGAGCAAGCCATCAACTCAATTAAAAATATTCAATTATATGATCACTATGCACACTCACACATAGGTTGTCCCTAGGTTCATGAAATTATTTATCTACCCAATAAGGTGTAATCATTCCTTTCATTTTTTAACTCATCTTTACTCAGTTATTAAATTTCAGCATAGTCTTTTGATTTTGATCATTTCTTAAGGAATGATTTTTACATATTTCATTACAAGTCATTAATTTGGATCATGTTCCACATATGTAGACCCAAATTTGCATATTCAAACTTAGCTACATGGGCTTCACTTCTAAGGTAAGTCTAGGTATGCTTCATTTGCCTTTATACTAGCCATTTCACTTTGTTGCATTAATAACATAAAGTGGGGGGGATTAAACATAATACTTCAAAGTGGTAATTGGATTTTAATAGTGTCACTTGAGTTAACCTATCCCTAGATTAGCCATATACCTATCCATTAGCATTAAACTTACTTTTCTAATCATTTAGTAGACTACAATCACTTACATCTAGTCAAAACATATTCATAGAATTACCATCCCAAATCCTAATCTAACTTTCTCAATAATATATAAAGAGGAAAATAGCACCACATTTGGGACACTACAACCACATGACACTACTATCCCTAACCCTAGTTCCTCCCAATAGATAGTTTTTTAAAATGTGTTCCACTCCTAAGGTTGGCCTAAGAGTATTTTCTTATCCACACAAGTAATAGGACCCTAAAAATATAAGTATAATCCACCTCTATTCACTAGATGGAAAATAGTTACTAAATATATTCAAATCAAAGACAAAGTTGAGAAAAATCAAGGTAGTTGATCCATATTCTTCCCTAATTGTACATACTACCATCTACAATAGAACTAATCCCAATTTTAAAACATTTTAAAGCTCAATCACATTCAAGGCATCCAAGCGCATTCTCATTCTAGCAATCACTTGCACTTGCATCAAGAATTTATGGGAGAATTACATCGATCTTGATTCCTCTTTGGAGTATTGGTATGTAGGTAACTCTCTTCATAATGGGGTATCGAGGATGTCTAGTCCATCCTAATAATGAACACAATTATTTATCATGTCATACTTATAAAGAGGATTAGGTTTTGCACATTAAATTAGGTTTTTTAGGCACAAAATAGATCTCTAAGTTTCATGCACATAAGAATAGGTCATAAAAACATTATTAAAAGTACTCAAAGAAAATAGGAATATTCCTATAAAGGGGACACTACCACCACTTGAAAGACACTAAATAATAATGGCACTACTATCTATTATTATCTAGTGAGCAGAAAAACATCAAAATCTTGTTACCAACACTTAGAATTGCCTAGATCTTAACTTTTAGAACCTAACTCTTTCATGACAATCAATTTTTAGATAAGTCTTTATTTATGACTATTTATAGAAATTCAAAATAATTCACATGTTATAAAAAATTAATACTTAATTATTGCATATTTATTTAGATGATTTAGACATCTCATCCCTTTAATCTAAACTTAGGTTTTATATAGTAAAACCCTAAAAAGGTTAAATCATATTCAAACTCCTAATGTATCAAGGTGTCTCAAAATTTGGTTTAATACTAAGCCTTGCCATATATATGATAAATATACTCTTAACTCCATTCTCCATGTCAATAAATATAATATCTAGAGTTACTTATTCTTCACCCTCACTCTCATCTTCAACATGAGTTCCTCATATTTGTGATGTTTCCATTGCTCCAACCTTGGTTTCATTCCTCTCATCATTTCTGCCAAGTCTATAAGTTGGGTTCCTCTTGGTCCTAATTCTCTTCTAAAAACATTACCTATGTGTGACATCACTTCTCCTAATGTAAAATTATCATACATATCTTGGTATAAACTTAGTTGAAGTCTTTACAAACATACACAAAGTCTAATAGGAAAAATAGATATGATACCAAATGGTGCAAGCACATAAAACATATCTAATTAAGGGAAACCTATAATTATGTAATGATTAGATATTCACTCAGACTAAGACATAAAATTAGACCAAACACGTAGATAGAAACACTTTATATTTTGGGTTTTTATTCATTCAAATCATTAAAATGGTTTGACATTGTATAGTATGCCACACTATCTTACATGCATAGTTTCCAAGACTAAAAAAATAAAATAAAATAAAACTCTACTTTTATCTATTATAATTTCCTCTATTATTTAACATGACCTTTCTTCCTAATCTAAAAATTCCTTGACATATCTAGCTTTGTGGGGTGTGTTTTTAGCTTCTCTGATCTCCACAAAAAGAACAAGAGTTTTGTATCTTTTAGTTTCCATAACTTTTAATATTAAATGCCAAACTATCAACAACAGTTACTTCCACATGTCACCAAAAAAAATATAGTCACATGTAACTATCTTATGAAAACTTAAAACATATACAAAATGATGAAAATTAGATGTAAGCTAAACCATGATATTCCAAGCACCTCTAGAAATATCTACCACTTAGGTGATATAGCTTTGAAAAACTAAAGTATTGAGTCCCTAATGCACAAGTTATAAAATAGGTTGAACGATAAATGTAAAAAATTACACTACATTAGTTTTGTTTCTCCAATTGAGGTTAAATTTAACATAGATTATGACATGGATATTATATCATCTCACAAATTTTATCATACCAATTTTCTACTACATCAATTAATTCCCTTGCTAAGTGTTTATGATTTAAGATTCTACTTAGACTAATAGAAGCATACAAAATATATTTTCACTCTTTTGGGGTAAATCAATACTTCTGAAACATCATTCTCATAAGTTAAACTATTATGAAAATAAGTCCAAAAATACAACACAAACAAAACTAATCTAGCATGTTTCTAGTTGATGCAAGATTTCCCTTCTCCTTAGATGTTCTTGCATTAGGTATTATAATATACTTGAAGATACATGGAAGCTCAAGTTCATATACAATTATGTGTAATGGATTGATTATTTTGGAATAACCACTCACTTAATATATTTAGATATAACTAATAATAACTTAGCTTAAAATGATAACCTTTTATGATATCTAAAACTTTCAGAACATAATTTTTAACCTAAATGAGAAGATCAATGTGTTCAAGAAAATATTTTTGGGTATATTTGGGAATAAATCTTAGGGACACCACTTATACAACCATTTTTGATCACCAAGATCCTAATTTGGGTGAGGTGAGAGCATATCATGAATAGTTGTATAAATCCTAAACCACTAAAACTATTGTGGAAAATGGTTCTAGAAAGGGCTATGATACCATATGATAAAAACCTTGTTGAAACATATTAGAATAATATTATATAATATAACCCTTCTTGATATAGATTAGAACAATATTGAAAATATTAAATAATATTATAAAAGAAATGGAAAATGATTATATTACATCAAAAGAGAGAAAAATTACATTACAATATTTATGACCTCTTTGAGTGTGTAACTTCCTCTAAGGAAACTCAATAAAATATAATTAGTGTATGTATTTACAATAGACTATACACTTTATTTATCCTAATTCCATTCTATACAACAATAAATTCCCATGCACATGGGATTATTCCTATTAGCTCAAGGTTTGACTTAAAAATAATTTACGTATGTAACTATTATGAATAACAAATATTTTTGAGAAAAGAGTTAGGTCTAAGGGATCCTAATAAATGGACAATATGAGTCACCATAGGGGTTTGAGTTTCACTAGTAACATCCACGATTTATTTGATCTCATGTTTCCTAATTTAATTAGAAAAAAAGTATATGAAAGTATTTTCAAGGATAATGACAAAATAAATGAGTGAAAAAATATCATAATAAGATAAGTACCTTCCTCCCTTGAGTCCTTTATCAATTTATAATCTTCTAAGTGCAATATAAATCTACCATTTTAAATCATATTTCCATGATTATTATTTTATTTTACATAATTTTAATATTCATAGTTTTACTTCACTCAGATCACATTAATCACAAAATAAGTAGTTTTTTTTTGTAAACCTCATCATTTAATTAAGCATAACCAAACCCTAGGTCATTTATACCTTTTTCATATTTTTTAAATATTTTATATTTATCCTTCATTAGGGTTTGAATTTTAGATCTAATTAATAATTTTCCCTTATCTACATAAACACACACCTAACATAGCTACAATGTAGTCTAATTGTTAATATTTTAAAACTCAATCTATGATTATGATAATTGTATGTTTTTCTCATAGATTACATAATGTATTCTTATCTCATGTAATGAAATGGGTTAAATTTATTTGTAATAAATTTAAGGATGATATTAATAATGAAGAACTCTTATCTCTCCTTAGTAATGCATAGTACATGAATAGTTAATCTAATATGTTTTTAGTTACCACTTGAAGGGAAACAACATGTATAAATACTTTTGTTACCCATCACATAACACCTTAAGATAGTGATATCCAACATCCCTCCCCTATTTTTTTACATAAGATTATATTTGATACAAAGGTATATTATATCACAACACAAAGAGGAATGGTAAATAATCTTGTAGAGTTTTGCATGAATATCAAATATAAAATTTATAGGGTTTGTGGTTATAGAGCTATACCTTACCAACCCATGAAAAGTAGTGTGCCTAGTGTGTCCATCCTGTTGAGGTCAACATACCCCTATTTTTGAAAATTGGGGACCCTTGTGCTAAAATTTAAAATTAGCAACTTAGTACTAGAAATTCACTTAATCAAAATTTGTGGCATATTTTTCATATTGTTTTCATTTGAAAATCATCCATCGCTTGGTCCAATTCATATTCTTTGTTCATGATTTTGATTTATATTTGTATAATGTTGTTAACATTGGATCTCTATGTTTCAAATAATAATTTTGATAGAGATATATTTAATGAAACCATGCTTGGGTTTCATAATTATATGTCAATTTGATCTTTTATTATCCTTCGATCTATTAAAATTCAAGTTGAATCCATTTTTGAGCTTCCTTAAACCCTCATTCATAAACCCTAGCACCAGTTTATCCTAGACCCAAATTCAAAATTTGTGGGAAAAATTTTAGTGGGAGCATTTTAAATAGCCCATAGATTTAAGCCTAAAATTTATATTAAGGCTTGGTCATGTTTTTAAACTCAACCCAACCTTAATCTAAAAGTTATGAATTTGGTCCCTTTTACACCCCAAGCTCCTTTGTCCCCTCTCAATTTTAAAATGGTCCAAAATTAATGTCTAAGAGGTATTTTTTATTAAAATTTCTAACTCACTTGGACTTTATTTACATAAATATTATCCTAAAATCTTAGTCTTAATGCCCCATTCATGTTTATTAACCCAAACAAGACCTTAGTCCTAAGACTTTATCTTAAGTCTTATTTGCCCTGAGCTATAACTTAAGTTGAATACTTCTCTATAGGATATATGACCCAAGTGCACTCAAGTAGAAATGATTAGATAGAATGAGATAGACATAATGAGTCCAAATATTTATCCTAAAAGAACCAATCAAATCTAACTACTCAGATCATGATTAACAGTTCACACTTTCCTGGAGGAATCCAATCAAATGATGTGTAATAAGTCAAAATTTCAAAAGGATTACTATGTTATGATGGATTTAAATTTGATGTTATTTTAACCATCATATGATGTCTGTGAGGCCATAAAATTTAAACCCCAATGATATATTACTAGAGATTAATTTTGACATTCATGTCAACGTAATTGACATTCATGAGGTTGTCTTGACATTCACAAGATATTCAAAATTTTAAATCATGTCTCGAACCCACTTAGATGAATGAACATATCATAATTGGAAGTTTTATTATTCAATAATAAGACTAGTTTTTAATTATTTGGAAGTTGTGTTTTGAATTAAAACATAATATACACAGGGATAATTATAAATACCATAGGCTTAGCTTAAATATTATCATAAGGTTGAATAGTGTTTTTATACATTAGACTAGACCTTAGTTCAAAAATTTATGCTTAGTCTATATACATACCCCCACCATAGTCTTGTGAAAGGTTTTATGAGTATATTGGTAAGGCTTGACAAGATGTGAGGCCCTATTGTAAGAAGCCTAGCTTGAAGTATTTATCCCAAGGTTTGCCTTGTATGTATTAATATAGTAAAAACCTTAGGTCAAAAACCTTAAGTCAGGTCATTTTTCTATATGGGGTCCCCTTTTTTATGATCTAAACTTAGCTTAAATACTTTATCCTAAGGTTTATTTCATGTTTGTTAACATAAAACAAAATATTAGACTAAAATATTTAACCTTAAGTTTTTTACTTAGTCCCAAGCTAACTTAAAGTTCATACATCTTTCACGATGAATGACTCACACGTGATCAGACCAACATGATCAAATGAAGTGAGACCATTATGGATTATTAAATGGGAGCCTCAAAGGACCAGTGGACTACCACATAGCACACACACACACACACACACACTACCCATAAGACTGATAAAGGCACAGAGCTTAGGAAGCCCACTAGATTACCAAGTGGTATAACCATGGGTCTTGGTGTAAAGAATAGCCAATGGCATATGATTAATAAGATTGAGATCAATTATCTACATTTATCTATATAGACTGATCTAATGGAGTGAGATAAAAAGGCCAATTGGATGCCACAGAGTTGTCACCTCAATGCTACCAAAATAAAAGTGAACAAACCCAAGATTTTATGGGCTCAAAAAATCAAAGGTATAAAGGCAAAAGTCTTAATCAAATATTATTAACAAGTTAACTTAAGTGGTAGTAGCTACCACCATAAAACTTGAAAAGACCTACAAAATCCCTAACATCTAATATAACCCTAATTCAATCCCAATTTGATCATAACTAAGCTAATAAGAGTTTAATTACCATGTAAACGAGTAAAAATTAGCCTTGAAGTTGATTACAATCACTAAGTAGCTTGTAGAATCATATCCATGGTAGTGTGAAAGCAACAAAATAGAGAAGACATAGAGTTATACTTGACTTTAGATGTGGATGGAAGAATCTTCAAGGAAACTATATTGGATACAACAACATTTAATATCGAGGACAATAATTAGTCTAAGATTTTCTAAGCCATTGAAAATTTATAGGTAATCACTAGGAGGATGATAACAATGCTATAGTCTATTAGATGTACTATGACATAATCTCTATCCAAATGGCCAGTCTCTACCATACGGTAGCAAAACCTAAGGTATTTCATTGTATTGATGTTATTACTCTTATTTTTAAGGATTATAGACTTGATCAGGATATGATCATTCATGAACATAATTTTAAGAAATTTTATTTCATTTCCCCTATGGCCTTTTAAATTTACTACAAAATTCCCATTTCTCAGGTGGACTTGCCCACAATTAAGCAACGGCCCATCTAAAATGACCTAAAACTACCTTAGTCCCATGGCTATATTCAAGAACCCATGTATTTTCTAACCCTATTGGAAGAATCCCTATAACCCAATTTAGGGTAGGGATTATAATTATCATGAATTTTATAAATAGACTATCCAGGGCCCCTTCCACCCATTATGTTAGAAAACTATGGATCCCTTATTTATATTTCATGGTTGAAAAGTGATTCACCCTTCCTATTGGAGAATTGATCAATGTTTTCCTAAAACAAAAATTTTATGATATAAAAAAGAGGACTAAAAACCACTTCTTTATGATGTCTTACCTTCTAGAAGCATTGTTGGTGACCATAACCATCCCTAAAATCAAAAATTGGTCACTTGAGGGAAGGCAGATAGTCTCCCATTATCATTATAAACTATACATATTCAAGTACAGGGACCACTACAATTAATTTATGACTATGTGTATCTAGTCTTGTTGGAGGATATTAAATACATACTCATAATGATGACAAGTCCCTTAATAAAAAATTATGTAGATACTATTGGGGATATTTGGCTCTATCTTGATTGAACTATAATAAATATAGAAATAACCCTATGTCAACCTCTCGAGTTGCCAATCTGTGTGCCCACCAAGCTAGCCGAGCTAGAGATTGAATATCAATTGTTCCATGGAATTGATACTGTATTCAAATAGAAGAGAAAGGGATTACTCCATCCTTTTACCTTGACTATTAGTATAATAGTGCTAAAAAATTGGGATAGTATGGACACCATCTCTAGGCATAGGGACTCATTCAACTAACAACTTGATGAGTTAAGGTAGTGGGACTCCTGAGATAATGTTGTTAATCATTTGAAGGCTAAGAAAATTAACATGAAGTATGAACATCAACTTGGTGTCCATGACACCATGTACTTGTGTGAATATTAATGTTTAGAGGTCCTAGTGAGACTAAATAAACACAATATCAAGCTTGAGGCTAGGTTAAAAAGAGATGAGAAGTTAGTTGGTGAAATCAGGTAGATGACTCATTTGTAGTGCCATTTGGTACTAGGGCCATCTATTAGGCCTCCTCCAAAATAGCCAGAGGTAATAATCACCCAAGGTAAAAGAAAAGAGAAGATTGAAGAAAGACCTAGTGAGGGAGAAACCTCTTCTACCCAGCCTAGGAAACTAGTCTCCAATTAAATACATTGATGGGATAACATTACATCTTGGGGAGATAGTGGAAGATGAATTGGAAGCACTAGAAAATGCTTATGGGTCAGATGAAGAGGAGGATTAAAAATAATAACCTCAACCCCAATTTGAGGAATTGAGAAGGGAAAAGGGGAAGGAGATCGATTTGGACTTAGTTCCAGTTATTCCCCCTCATAAGAGGAAGACTAAATTAGCATTGGTTCCTGAAAGAAATAAGAACCCTAAAATAACCCTCACTTACCCTTTGAGTGAAGTTAATATATTAAGTGATTATAATACAATTCATGGTCTAGTAATTCCTAAATGGTTTGTAAATGGGAAGATATAAAATATCCCAATGATGCAACATTAATGGGCCATCACAAAGACTACCAACATCAAAGTTCATGAGGAACTTAAGCCTTCGATAGTGTCTCTAAAAAAAAAGAGTAGGAAAGACAAATGAATACTCTTAGATCTTTATGTATCACCCAAATGGAATCCCTAAAGTCTTGATAAATGAAACACTCTTTAGTAATTGTCTAATTTGACCCATCCACTACTAGATTAGAAAGAATTACAATGAATAAAGCTATGGTGGGTGGAGAGGAGTTTAATTTTTAGAAGGTGGATCCATTTATTGGTTTGAATCCTATTGGAGGCCAAAGACTAGGTGAAGACCCCATATATGAGGAAGATATACTTGGGTTGGCCAAACCTCAAAGTGATCAATTGAAATCTAGCATCAGGTAGCTATAATAAAAAATAAATAACCTTCAAAATAAGAATGAGGATTTGGAGAAGCAGGTAGTTTTATCAGTTACTGACTCCATAATTTAAATATTTGATAAATCCTTCCATTACATGTTTGACTCTTTGAAGTAAAAAAATCTAAGCCAGAGTGCACTATACCTATAGGATACAATAGCCCAGGTCTTAATCACCAAGTGGTAGGGTTAAAAAGACAAAACAAAGGATTTGATTAGCATCTTGATAGGGGATAAAATACTTGGTTTCAAGACTATCAACATATCTCACCTTAAAAACATCTTGGATTTGATTTTAGATCAAATCAATATCCTGAGTACATGGTCAAAATCTTTGGAGAGGCTCATCAAAGTGGATAAATAACTACTAAGAAAAATTGAAAACGTACTGGGGACTATGATTACAAAGCTTTCAAAGCTCACCTCCATGGGCATCATGGTAGATGATGAATTCAATCATAGAGTCACCTTAGTCATGTAGGAGGTGAGAAATAAGATCCAAGGCAAGTCTAGAGGTGACAATGGAAGGATCATGGATATGATCCTAACTATAAAAAATAATATAGCTAAGGTGAAAAGCATTAAAGAGGATTTAGGAAGAAATGGTAGAGACCTAAATGATTTGGTAGATCAAGAAGATGAACTCCTCCTTAAGCTAGCTATCAACTTGAAGTTTGTTGATGAGAAACATCAAAAGGTGATGACGTTACTTCAATAGAGATGGGTCTTCATCAACATAGGGTCCACCAATTGGTTAAGGACATTCTCTTTTAGGAAAACATTGTAAATTTTGGAATTAGAATATTCTTTATAAAGACACATGTATTTTGTTATCACATTGCCTAAAGGTCAGTCTATTTTAGAAAGTTAAGTGTATTTAATAAAATTTGTAGAAAGGATAATTGTCCTTCACATTTTATACACTTGTAATTCAAGGCAACTGATAGACATGTTTCATTGAAACCTATAAAAGGAACATTGTCATTTGTGAAAAGGGGAGAGTTTTGTTTTTGAGATACAAAACTAGTGTAAACTTTGAAGAAATTAATATAAGTAGAGAATTATGAAAATATTGTGTTATGTTTGCTTGTATGAATTTTTATTTATCTTCTCTCAATTATCTATCTAGATCTCAAATTTGAATGGTTTTTAAATATTATTAATGTGCATCTTTAATACATGGTTGCTAATTTGTGAAAATGCAAGATTAGTTGAATGTTCTTGGGTTTAATTTATTTTATTTGCTCTACATAAGGATGTGCACATGATATTTGATTATAGTAGTAAATCTTTAAAGTAAATCTAGTTCTTACTTGTATCTCTTCATACTATCCTTAGATATTTTCTTGGCATGTGGTAAGATATGGGTGCATGTTATTTCATGTTATATATTGGTTAAATGAATGTCTAGTTGGAATTTAAAATTTGTCATGATGTTTGAGGTAAAGATAAGTAGCTTATTTTCTTTTTACCCTACCCTTCTATTTTCTCCCTTTATTAATCATATCATTGTAGCTTAAAATCATTATAAATATTCATCTTAAAATAGTATTATATTATAATTTGATCATAATCCATCATCATTAGTATAGATTACTACACCTTGTACACAAATTATTGAGGACCAAGGTGACTCCCAACCACCAAGATTTATAAATATTGTGGAACAATTTGCTTGCTCTATCATTATTTCATCATAGGTGACTAGATCACCAAAACCTACAACTCATGCTCTAAATTATAAAATGAGAAGTGTTCTTTAAACACTAAGAGCATATATGATACACTTAGAGGCATCAATAGGTAGAGATCCATTAGTGCTAGAAGGAGGAAATCTTTGTGAATTTATAGGATCTTTGTTGGTGTTGGTGTATGTTGATAAAAGATCATGTTATTATTTACATATTTGTGTTTATTTTAGCATATTTATGTAAAAATTGGTGATATTTGTGGTCTTAGACCCATCTTTGTGCTTCTTTAGATAAAGACCAACATTCTTTGAAAGTATACACATGATTATGGTAAAGATAGCTTTAACATTTTAGGTTTGTGGCTAGTAATAGCCATTTTGGTTAAATATTCATATATACTCTAAAAAATTGAGCTCATTTGAGCTTTGATATATATATATATATATATATATATATATATATATATCATTCACATTTATGTATTTGGACATATCTTTGAGCTAGTTTAGTTGAATATTTTACTCCTCTATCATTCTTTGTCATGAATCTTTACAAAATTCACTTAATGTGCAAGTTTATACTTTGTCTTTTGTAAATATTAACTTGACACATCATATTTCAAATAGCATTTGACTTTATCAAGCTATAATTGCCTAGAATCAAAACAATGTCACATTCAAAAATAAGGGAACCCCTTCTTGAACTAGAAATCCACAAGAAAGCTAGGCAAGACAAAGGTAGGCATAAATGTTTAAAGTCTTCACCAACTTAACCACTCCAAGGTACTCCTGAATTCAACCTTCATCAAGGTATGACATGGTTAGGATATTCTTCCATTAATGCACCAGGTGTAGTACATGATCTCCCCTATAATGCTAAGAAATATCTATCAACATTTAGTCTAAATGGTGTTATAAATGTAGAGGAACATATTAAATCATTCAAAGCTACATCAAGATTATTAAATGCTACCCATGAAGATGTAGCATGTATGTTGTTTCCTTTTATATTTAGAGATGTTGCATATGAATGGTTTCTTAATTTTCTTGATAATTACATTACGAGCTAGGATGGTTTTGGCAATGTCTTTATTGACCAATTTGGCAAGGTTATTAGTCCTTATATCTTATACCAACAATTTAACACCATCAAAAGAGATGCTAGTGAGTCCATAAGAGTATTTAATGTTATTTTTAAAAAGATACACATCTAGACCATAGATACCTATAAACTTGATGATGTATTAGCTTTAGAAATCTATAAGGATGTAATAGGTCTTATGACTTTTGTGTTCTTAAACATACCTCTTCTAATAATAACCACCTTAGCCCATGCAAATTCTAAAGTAGTGATCATTAATGATCAAATGTAGCCTCACGGACAAATGTATTACTATATCCTAAATGTTAATCCACATATTCCCACATTGAATATATTCCCTAACAACAATCATAATAGGCTAGCCCTAAATCAGATCTTAGTGTTGAACCATTTACCCTTAGCCATGATGCCATTAACTATAACTTAAGATTCCTAAATCATCCTACAATGGGGTTTAATTAAAATTATCAAAAAGTACTAGTACCAAACTTTGGTGCTAACCAAGTTCATAACTCTAAAGAAACCAAGAGTGAGAATGACTCTATGTTTTATAAAGATGGTATAAAAGCTTAGCACTGATTTTCTTTAGTTGTAAAATTAGGTTATCCATACTAGTGAAATCTCAAGTAGGAACTTCTAGTTTCAAATATTTAATAAACCCAATAGTAGATTTTAGAATGACATTTTCCACAATAATAAGAATAGTGAATCATCAAATAATAAGAAAAGCATGAAAATTAGTCTTATTGATGTTGAAATAAGAGATTACTTTAGAGTTCATTGTACTAATAAACATGGTGAAATGGATTGTATTGAATTTTACAAAGATTTTAAAGCATTTTAGGAAGAATTAGACACATTTGAAGTAATTATTAACAAAGATAATGGTGTTGGTAAATTAGAATCTAAGTCTGTTGACCAAGCCTTCATGGTGGAGATGTTTGATTTCCCCTTCCAAGAAGATAATGAAGTTGATGATGTTCCTAAATAAGTTCATGCTTTCTAGTAGATTCTAAATAAGACCTACCCTATAAGGCATATAGAGAAGATGAATCCTTTGAATACTTCAACATCTCCAAATAACTTTGGCACTCTTCTAGACACTACATCAGATAATAACCTCAAACATCTAAAAGGAAGTACTTCTAAACAAAATAATAATTAATTTAGTTGTTAAAATAAGATTGGGTATAATATTTTAGTGGATATGAACAAAATAAAGGCTAAAATCATGCTACTTTAATTAACACAGATCATAGAACAAAGGGATCTACTACTAGAATCCTTATCCAAGAAGCCTGGTAAGACATCCAAAATTAATAATGTAAATGTTGATCTATACAAGGATAAGATAGAGTCCCCACGTTTTATACTTACTATCAGGATGTTTGGTGAGAATCTACATAACTATTTATTGGATTTTGGTGTGTCCACCAACATTATGCTAATAGGTATTTGTAAACAACTTGGCTTGACTCCTATCAAAATTGATAGGGTTGTTACTTAGACAAGTCTAGAGTCAAGGTAGTTGGGGAATTATTAAATGTTCATATGCAACTAGACTCGAAACCTAGAGTTCAATAATTTATTGATATCTAGGTTGTTGATATTCTTAAGGCTTATGGCTTACTATTGAGTAGGGAATATACCAAAACCCTGAATGGATACATGTCTACTGATTATTTTCATTTTTGGCTACCATGGAAAGTGGTCCCTAATCAAATAAAATTAGAAAGAGAACCAAGGGTGAAAAATATGATCACATAATAAAATATTGTGAATGAAAAGGTGAACATAGTCAACTTTGATTTAGGATTTTTCACTCTTGAAACTAATAAGGTAAGTAATTATAAACCTTCTCATATTATACTTAGGTTATAGAAGATGCATTTTGATGGGGCTAGATGTAAGTCTGGGTCTAGAGTAGGAGTTTTCCTAAGCAACCTTGTTGGTAAACTATACCATGCCTCCTATAAACATTAATTTCCATGCACCAATTACCTTGTTAAGTAAAAAACACTAATCATAGGTTTGTAATTTTCCATCACATATAAATTCAAAGAAATACTAGGTCATGGTGATTTAGAACTATTATTCAATCAAGTAAGGAGTAGATACCAGTGTCAATTGTCATACCTCAATAGGTACAAGTTTAGAGTCTAGGATTTTTTGGAGTCCTTTGATGATTTAAACATTATTTCTATCCCTAGGGAGGAAAAAAAGGTTGTTGATGAGCTTACCTTAGTTGTAGCCAACCTTATGCCAAACCATGACTCTCATAACTTTATAATTGAATTGGTCCCATGCTCCTCTATTCTAGATAATGTGAACCATCTGTAAGTCTTTAATGATGACCAATAGATCTTAGATTTCATAACCAATTTAGGATTATTTGAGGCACATGTCATTGATGAAGATAATGATAATACTCTAGATGAAGATGGTATATTTGATGGTAAAGTCATTCAACTGAATGACAATAAAATTCCAAAAGGCATGATTGCCTTAAAGTGATTATTTTACCAGGATAAGCTAGCTGAGAACACTAAGATTTCCAAACCAAGTGGTAAAGATTACAAGGTAGTTGATCTTGGACCTCAAGATATACCTTTACTAGTTAACATTGGAATGACATGTACAAGCATCAAAGATAAGAAGGCCAAAAATCTACAAAGATATAATTATTTGGTCCTATCATGATTTAAGGATTTTTAATCCAAAATTCATCACTCATACCATGCCTTTGAAGAAAGGCTGTAAACCTTTTAAACAAAATAATAGGTCTATTAACCCTATTTTAGAGACCATGATTTTTAAATAAGTAAAGAAGTTGCTAGATGTAAATATTATATTTACCATTAAGCACTCAATTTGGGTTGCTAATTTGGTCCTAGTCATAAAAAATAATGGTGAAATCAAGTTTTAAATTGATTTTAGAAACCTCAATAAGTCATCTAAAAATGAAAAATACCTTTTCCTTCTTTAGATCAAGTTATACAAAGTGTTTTTAGTTCTATTATGATGTCCTTTCTAGATGGATTTTTAGGATTTAACTAGGTACTGGTAAATCAAGAAGATAGGATGAAGACTATTTTTGTTACCAAATGGGGCACATTTACATACAAAAGGATGCCATTTAGACTAATCAATGTAGAAGAAACATCCCAAAGAGACATGGATCATAATTTACAAGGTTTGGTAGGTAAATGCATCATTATATACATGGATGATCTAATTATTGTTTCTAAAAATAGGGAAGAACACATTATACATTTACATGTATTTGTAAGGTGTAAAAGGTGTGGAATTTTGATTAATTGAAAGAAGAGCATCTTTTGTGTTACTGATGGAAAATTTCTAAGCTAAAATATGGAATCTCTATAGATCTTTAAAGGATATATGATATATAAAATATGGAGCCTTCTAATAGTAAGAAAGAGCTAAAATAATTCTTTGGCAAAATCAGCTTTGTGAGGAAGTTTATTTATGGTTTTGAAAAAATAATTAAGTTACTTAATGACATGCTAAAAAAGGATGCCAAAATCACTTGGAATGAGGAAATTAAGGAGGAACTTAAGGACATCAAGGATACCATTGGTCAAGTTTCAATCCTAAAGCCCAGAGTTCTCCAAGGATTTCTACCTTTAATCTTTTTCCTCTGACCATACTATTTCTATAGTCTTAGCTCATAAAATTGATGGATATGACCATAAAATTTCTTTCATGATCACCAATTTCAATAATGTTTAGTTAAATAATTCCTTAATTGATAAAGAAGCATGTGCATTAGTAAAAGTAGTGAAACAATTTAGGCACTACATTCTTAGGAATAAAATGCATGTCATCTTACCCGACCCTGCTATAAATATCATGTTGAGTTAGAATGAGATTGGGGAGAAAAGAGGTAAGTGGATGTTTTTTCTCCAAAAATATGACATCGAGATGAAAATTGCAAAATTATTAATCTAAATAATTTCCAATTCTAACTCCAAGCTTAATGTCATGTAGGTTGAACAAGAATGTTTTTAGTCCAATGACTAGTATGATCCTTTCATTCACTTGTTGATTAATGGTGTTTATCCTAAAGGACTAACCAGGGAGTAGAAGAGAGCTCTAAGACACAAGGTAACCCATTACTTGATTAAGAATGGAGTGTTATATTGAAATAACTTTAAAGGTGTCTATTTAGATGTGTTTCAAAGGAAGAAGCTACTGAGATAATAATCATGTTTCATGAGAATTTTGGAAGTGGACATCCATTTAGAAGAACCATAACCCATAAAATTATAAGAGATAACTACTATTGGCTAGCCATATTTAGGGATGCTCATAGGTATGTGAGAGAATACCACTCATGCCTAATATTTAGCACAAAAGAACCAAAGGTATCAATGTTTCTATAACTAGTAATGGTTGATAAACTATTTTCACAATAGGGGTAGGAATTTGTAGGGGTGATCAATCCCAACTCATTAGAAGGTCACAATTATGTCCTGATAACTACTAAATATTATACTAGGTGGACTAAGGAAGTAGCTACTAAGCAATGTATAACTAAAGAAGTGATCACATTTTTAGAAGAGAGCATATGCACTAGATTTAGAACTTTAGTTTATCTAGTATGTGATAATTGATATACTTTCATCTCTATTTAAATGACATATTGGGCATATGATAATAATATTATTCTCAAGATATCATCCAACCATTATCCTTAAGGTTAAAAGTATCTTAATATACTAATAACAACTTGATGAAGGATATAAATAAGTCTACTATAGATAAACCTAGAATATGAAATAAGCTTCTCAAATATGACCTTTGGGTAGATATAATAAGGATCAAGCAGGCCCTAAACACATAACCATTATTTTTTGTATATGGCCAAGAACCTATCTTACCTATCATCCTCAAGTTACCTACATTCAATTTCATGCAAGAATATATGGAAGAAGATCAAGAACTTATAAATTTAAGACTGCTCAACATTTTCCAAATGGAAGATGATAGAGAAAAATCTTCTGTTAATTTCAGCATACCCTAGACCATGGTGAAGAGGTGGTTTGATAAGAGATCAAAAGTAAAGGTGTTCAGGTAAGGAGACCTAGTTATTATTTGGGACAAGGCATCTAAACCTAAAGGAAAATATGAGAAGTTCACACCTATGTGGATAAGCCCCTATCATATTATTGACACACTTGATAACAACACTTTCAAACATTACTTTTCTACTCCTCCTCATGGGGTCTTCATGAGTAAATATTTAAGATTAGTTAGAGTTAGTTTAAGTAGGCTAATTTAGTTTCCCTTCTGCTCTTTCCTTCCTATTCCTTGTTTGTACATATGCTTGTATATATTTATTTATTTATCTTTGCTTTCATACTTAATTTACTTTCTATTTTGTGTTATTGTTTGCTTCTTTTAATGGTTTCGTACTTCTAATAACCCATTTTCGGCAGGCCTTAGCTTGAAGTTCATCTTAAAAGTCCTTAAAAACTCCACAAGTTTATAAATGTTGGTATGTATCTTGAGCAAATGTTGATCATGGATCTAGAATATGATCTTATGTTATAATTTTATGAAATTAATAAGGACTAGTAGAGAGGTCAACTATTCTATGAAAATGTAAACATTGTTTTGATCTAAATTTGGTTTCAAGAAGAATTGCATATGTGGGATGAAAGCTTGAATTATTAAAGCATATCCATGTTTGCACTTAATAAACATCCTTGCCTAGGATAATGGTTACAACCACAGGTGATTATTTGAATATCAAACATTTAACCAAATACTTAAACCTAGCAAACTTGGTTCCTAACCTTTGATAAAAAGCCTAAAATATCTAAAAAATACAAAAATAAGAGTTTATTTCTAAATCAAAATTTTTCCAAACAAAGGTGATTTTGGTAATCTCCATTAGGGTTATGGATACCTGGATGGTAGTGGAGTAGGGCCATGAATGGAGATAAAGGCATCTTTGTTAGAGCTATGGACACCTAGTTGATAATAGAACAATGACCAAGCCTTTCTTAAGGTAAAGCATGGTTCCTAATGAATATCCAAACATGCTTCAAGTCAATGTTAATGGTTAAAGACATGAAATATAGAAGTTTACTCCTAAATCCTATGGTAAATAGTAGTGGAATTAAATCAAACACACAACGTGGCTAGGTTTTGATGTTTGATCCTAATTCCATAGATGTAAGGTTTAGTTCAACCATGAACTAATCTTGATAATGTAACCGATCAATTAGGATAAGTAATATAATTATTTGTCTAAACTAAAGTCTCTAAATTCTAACATATTGCTATGTTTCCCTTAGAAGTTGCCATTTATTCAAGTAAACATACCCCTATTTTTAAAAATTGAGGACCCATGTGTTAAATTATACAATTAGTACCTTGGTACTAGAAGCTCACTTAATTAAAATGTCTTTGACATGTTTTGCACATTATTTTCATTTGAAGATCATCCACCCCTTGGTCTCATTCATATTCTTTGTTCATGAGTTTACTTTAACTTTTCCTAATATTTCTAATAGTGGATCTCTATGTTTCAGATCAAAAGTTTAATAGAGCTCTCCTTAATGAGATCATGCCATGGTTTCATAGTTCCATCTCAATTTGATCTTTTATTAACCTTTGGTCTATTCAAAATCAAGTTTAATCCATGTATAAGATTCTTGAAACCCTCCTTCATAAACCCTATACCAAGTTTTTCTTAGACCCAAATTCAAAATTGGTGGGAATAATTTTAGTTGGAGAATTTTAAATAGCCCATGTATTTAAGCCTAACATTTATATTAAGGTTTGGTCATGTTTTTTAACTCAACCCAGCCTTAATATAAAATCTATTCATTTATTCCCTTTCACACCCCAAGCTCCTTTATCTCCTCTCATTTTAACATGGTCCAAAATTAATGTTTGTAGGCTCTTTTTTATTAAAATTCCTAACTCAATTGGACTTTATTTGTATAAAGCTTAGTCTAAAATCTTAGTCATAAGGCCCAATTCATGTTTATTAACCTAAAAAAGACCTTATTCCTAATAATTTATCCTAAGTCTTATTTTCCCTGAGTTCTAACTTAAGTTGCATGCTTCTCTATAGGATTTATGGCCCACGTGCACTTAGGCATAAATGATTATATGGCATGAGATGGACCTGATGAATCCAAAGCTTTATCCTACAAGAACTAATCAAAGATGACTAATCAAATCATGATCAACAATTCACACTTGCCTAGAAGAATCCAATCAAATGATGCATACTAAGTCAAAATTTCCAAAGGATTACTTTATTTTGAGGGATTTAAATTTGATGT
Source organism: Torreya grandis (assembly GCA_037957365.1). Lineage (NCBI taxonomy): Eukaryota > Viridiplantae > Streptophyta > Pinopsida > Cupressales > Taxaceae > Torreya > Torreya grandis. The sequence goes on along the minus strand of JARHVA010007620.1, from coordinate 480,543 downwards.
TCTCACACCCATCATATGATGTTTGTGAGACCATAATTGATGTTCACTAGGATATCAAATTAAAACCCTAGTGATATATTGTTATATCTTAATTTTGATGTTCATATAAATATCATTGATGTCTATGAGGCCATCATTGACACCCAATAAATCTTCAAAATTCAAACTCATGGCCTGATCCCACTTAGATGAATGAACATATCATACTTGGATGTTTTGTGCTTTAAGACTAATACTAGTATTTAATTATTTAGAATATATGTTTTAACTTAAAACTTGAATATACATAGGGGTAATTATGAATACCATGGGCTTAGCTTGAATATTATCATAAGGTCAAATAGTTTTTTTAACATTGGACCATACCTTACTTCAAAACCTTATGCTTAGTCTATATACATACCCTCACCATGATCTTGGTGTGAAGAATAGCCAATAGCATGTAACTAACAAGATTGAGATCAATGAGCCATGTTGATTCATATATATCAATCTTATAGAGTGATATCAAAGATAAATTTTGAAAGCCAATAGTCAAGTTTCAAAGCATTTATGAACCAAATGTCATGAAAAGGCCAACTAGATGCCATAGAGCTACCAAATCGATGCCACTTATGTAAAAATAGATAAAACCAATATTTTATGAGCTCAAAAAATCAAATTTATAAAGGTGGAAGTCTCAATAAAATATTGGAAACAACTTTACATAAGTTTTAATAGCTATCACCATTAAAACTTTAAAAAACCTACAAAAGCCCTAACATCTACAAGAACCCTAATTCGATCCTAGTTTGATCATAACTAAGCTAAAAAGAGTTCAATTACCATCTGAACAAGTGAAAATTATCCATAAAGTTTATTATAATCATTAAGGAACTTGTAGACTCATAGATATGGTAGTGTGAAAACAAAAATATATAGAAGACACAGAGTTGTACTTAACTTCAGATGTGGATGGAAGAATCTTTAAGGGCATTGTATTGGATATAACAACATTGAATATCAAGGATAATAACTAGTCTGATTTCTTATAGGCTATTGAAAAATTACAAGAAATCACCAAAGAGGATGAGAATAATGCTACAGTCTACCAGAGGTACTTTGACATAATCTCTATCCATATGGCCAGTCTCCACCATATGGTAGTAAAACTTGAGGTACTTTATTGTATCAACATTATTGATCCAATTTTTAAGGATTGTAGACTTGATTAGGATATGATCATTCATGAATGTAATTTTAATAAAGTTTATTTCATTTAACCTATGGCCTTTTAAAATTACTACAAACTTTTCATGACCTAAAAACCACCTTAGTTCCATAGCTATATTCAGAAACCCATGTATTTTCTGACCCCACTAAAAGAATCCCTATCACCTAATTCAAATTAGATGTTAGAATGCTCATGACTATTTGGGGCCCCTTCCACCACTTATGCTAGTAAACTATGGGTCCTTTATGTATATTCCATGGTTGAAAAGGGACTCACCCCTCTTATTGGAGAATTGATTAGTGTTTGCCTAAAAACAAAAATATTTTGCTATAAAGAAGAGGACTATAAACCACTTATTTATGATGTCATACCTTTTGTATGTCCTGTTGGCCACCACAACCATCCCTAACATCAAAAATTGGTCAATTGAGGGAAGGAAAATAGTCTCCCATTACTATTCTAAACTACACATATTCAAGTACTGGGACCACATACAATTCATTTGTGATTGTGTGTATCCAACCTAATTTGAGGCTATTATATGGCTACCCATGATGAGGGTAAGTCCCTTAATAAAAAGTAGGTGGATCTTATTGGGGATCATTGTCTTTATCCTAATTTCACTATAACTAGGATAGAAGGAACCTTATGTTAGCCTCTCAAGTTGCCAATCTACATGCCCACCAAGTTGGTCAAGTAAGAGATTACATATAAATTGTTATATTGAATTGATAGTGTATGAAAATAGATTATAAAGGGGATAATCCATCCTTTTCCCTTGATTATCAATAGAATAATGCTTCAAAATTAGGACAATATAGATACCATCTCCATACACAAGGACTCATTCGACTTATAAATAGATGAGTTAAGGTAGTGGGACCCCTAAGACAATGTTGTGAATCATTTAAAGGCTATGAAATTTAACATGAAGTATGAAAATAAATTTGGTGTCCATGACACAATGTATACCCTGACATATTCTTTTTAAGAGGTCTTAATGAGATTGAAGAAACATAATATCAAGCTCAAGGCTAGGTTGAAAAGAGATGAGAAGCTATCTAGTGAAGTTTGGTAGATGAATCCTCTATAATACAATTTATTATTAGTACCATCTACTAGTCCTCCTCTGGAATAACTAGAGGCACCAATTACCAAAGGTGTAGGAAAAGAGAAGCTTGAAGAAAAACCTAGTGAGGGGGAAACCTCTTTTGCCCAGCCTGAGAAACCAGAGTCTTTGATTGAATATATTTATGTGATAGAATTACATCTTGAGACAATGGAAGATTCCTTGGAAGCACTAGAAAATTCTTATGGTTCAGATGAAGAGAAGGCTAAAAAAGAAGAACCTCAACCCCAAGTTGAGGAAACAAGAAGGGAAAAGGGGAATGAGATAAATTTGGACTTAGTTTTAGTTATTCACCCTCAAAAGAGGATGGCTAAATTAGAATTGGTTCCTATAGGAACCAAGATGCCTAAAATAACCCTCACTCACCCCTTGAGTGAAGTTAATCTATTTAGCTATGAGAATCCAATTCATGGTCCTACCATTCTTGAATGGTTTGTATATGGGAAGATACAAAATATCCAAACACTAAAATATTAATGGACCATCACAAAGACTACCAACATCATAGTTTATGAGGAACTTAAGCCCTAAATAGTGGCTCTACAATATAAAGAGTTGGAAAGACAAATGGATGCTCTTATATCTTTAGGTAGCACCCAAATGGAAGCCTTAGAGCCACCAAACATGACACACTCTTTAGTACGTGTCTAATTTGATGCAACCACTACTAGATTATAAAGAACTAAAATGAATAAAATTATGGTGGGTGTAAGGGGTTCACTTTTTATAAGGTGGAACCATTTGTTTTTTTACTTCAGTTGGAGGTCAAAGACTAGGTGAGGATTCCATCCATTAGGAATATATACTTGGGTTGGCTGAATCTCAAAGTACTCAATTATAAACTAGCATCAAGGGGATGCAACAATAAAAAAATAACCTTTAGAAGAAGAATGGTGATTTGGAGAAGTAGATATTTTTATCATTTCTTGACTCCATGATTGAAATGTTTGAGAAATCCTTCTATGACATGTCTAACTCTTTGATGTTAAAAAAGCTAAGTCAAAGTGCATTGTGCCTATAAGATACAAAAACCAAGGGATTAATTACCTAATGGTAGGTTTCCAAGGATAATATATATTATTTGATTAACATCTTAATAGGGGATAAAATCCTTGGTTCTAAGACTATCAACATATCTCAACTTAACACCATTCTAGGTTTTATTTTAGATAAAATCAAAATCATGAGTACATGGTATAAATCCTTGGAGAGACTCATCAAAAATGATAAGGAATATATATATATATATATATATATATATATATATATATATATATATATATAATTTAAAAACTCCTAGGGATCATGATTACAAATCCTTCAAAGCTCACTTCCATGGGTATCATGGTAGATGATGAATTCAAGCATAGAGTCACCTTATTCATGCAGGGGGTGAGGAATAAGAGCCAAGACAAGTCTAGTGGTGATAAAAATAGGATCATGGATATGATACTAACTATATAAAAGAAGATAGATAAGGTAAAAATCATTAAAGAGGCTTTGGAAAGAAATTATAGAGACCTAAATGATTTGGCAGATCAAAAATATGAACTACTCCTTGAGCCAACTATCAACTTAAAGCTAGTTGATGAGAAACATTAAAAGGTGATGAGGTTAATTCAAATGAGATAAGGGTCTTCATCAACATAGGGTCCACCAATTTGATAAAGATAATCTCTATTAGTAAAACATTGTAATTAGAATATTATTTGTAAAGGAACATGTATTTTGTTAGCATGTTGCCTAAAGGTAAGTCTATTTTGGAAAGTTTAGTGTATTTTAAGAAAATTTGTAGAAAGGATAAATGTCCTTCACATTTTATACACTTATAATTCAAGATAATGGAATAGCATGCTTCCTTGAAGCTTATAAAAGGAACATTATCATTTGAAAAAAAGGGAAAGAGTTTTTTTTAGATACAAAACTAGTGTAAACTTCAAAGAAATTAATATAAGCAGAGAATTTTGAGAAGATTGTCTCATTTTTTCTTGTCTGAATTGTTATTTAGCTTCTCTCTCAATTTTCTATCTAGATCTCAAATTTGAATGGTTTTTTATAATTCTCAATGTGCATCTTTAATATAGTGTTGCTAATTTATGCAAATGATAGATTAGTTGAATGTTCTTGGTTTATTTTATTTTATTTTATTTTATTTACATAAGGATGTGCACACGTTATTTGATTGCATTAGTAAATATTTAAAGTAAAGCTATTTATTACTTATATCTCTTCATACTATCTTTATATACTTTCTTGGTATGTGGTAAGATTTGGGCATATGCTATTTCATGCTATACATTGGTTAAATGTATGTCCAATTAGAATTTAAACTTTGTCATGATGCTTGAGGTAAAGATCAGTAGCTTGTTTTCTTTCTACCCTAACCTTCTCTTTTCTCCCTTTTTTAACTAGATCACTATAGTTTAAAATCATTATAACTATTCATCTTAAAATAGTCTTAGATTAGAACTTGATCATAATCCACCACCATTAGCATATATTACTACACATTGTGTAAAGATTATTAAGGACCAAGGTGACTCCCAACCACCAAGATTTATAAATATTGTGGAATAGCCTACTTGCTCTACCACTATTTCATCATAGGTGACTAGATCAACACAACCTACAACTCATGCTCTGAATTCTAAAATGATAAATGTTCTTTAAACACTATGAGCACCTATGATAAACTTATAGTCATTAACACATCCATGATAAGACTCAACCCTTGAACTAAAATATTCATAGTACCACCATTATTTCACATTAGATTGTTACTATGATACATTCAATTAATATGTTACAATTTTTTTTTCAAAATTTGTATCTAAAGGTAAAGTCACTAGAAGATAAGCTTTCACGTGACCAAAATCTTGAGCATGCCACTAAAAATTACATCTATAGTTCCCAATTTGATACCTATGTGTTTCAAAATAAATCATCTTCAAGATGGGTTACTAAATAAAAAATATATATGAATAATGAATCATGAAATTGGTAGAATCTTAATGCTTTTCCAAGTGAATCCCTTAGAATATGCTTTAAAAATGACCATATTATCTCCTACATGTCCTATGTAAAGGTCCAATTACTATGGTGCTTATCATAGAGTTCATGGACATCCCATGGATATGTGGCATGCTTCAAAACAAAAAATAAAATATCTTATTTAGATTTATTACCTAATATTCGATATATCTATTAAATTACCACTAGAGTCAAACATAATATTTTAGTCATTTTTAGATTTGTAAGATGTAATAAGCTAAAACTATTGAAATTCAGATTGTATAAGATAGCAAATTCAAAATAGAAATTTCACTTGCTAAATAGAGATTACTTTCACTTGATTTTTATATAAATGACCAATCAAAGTCATGGAAAAGGAATTTAAATAATTTTTTTTATATATTCATCACTACATATGTCATAATCAATCAAATAACTTTTTAATAGTTATATATTTACTTAACTTAGGAAACAAACTATCATGCATATGTTATTGGTAAAGTTGAAACACATACAAAAACTAATATTATTCACTACCTATCATTATTGTCCCTATTTATATTTCCATTTCATCGTACCACATGTTATTGTGATTGAATTTTAGATGCTTACTTGCCCTTAATCATGTGCACATATATTGATTTTGTTTCTCTTTATATTGATATCCTATCTCTAATTTTGTCAAAATTTTCACATGTAAAAGTGGTTAGAAAGATGGATTTGACAACCCCAACCACTCTTCACTAATTATTGAGCATTGCCTACCTTAAAATTATTGGTATAGGCTTTTTACCACTATGTGGTTTACCTACATGGTCTAGTTAGCTTTCTTAGGTGTCATTTAGGTCTAAAATAAAGGTCATTGGGGAATATAATCCCACATTAATGAGGATGTGAGGACATTTATATAATCCACCTATATATGTACCTTTCTTATGTAATTTTCTATAACCAACTAGGAATGTGATTTCATTTTGAATGCTTTCACACATTGTGAAGTTTATTCCTCTAATGTGTTCATGATTTCACCACTCCATACAATTTCACCTTCGTGTATTATTCACTTATAAATCCTTAAGTGTGACCCACTCTAACATGGTATCAGATTAGTGATGGTAGATAAATGCCATCGATTATGTTGTGATCTCATTTAGATTATATCTCTTTCTTGGTGTTCTTCATGATCTCAGCTATTTTCAAGGGTTTATTGGGGTTTCATGTAAATCCCTAAAAATTACCTTAGAAAGTCTTAAGACAAAAAACTAATAGTGTCATTGGATATAGAAGGTTCCAAAACCCTAGGAATAACTATAAAAATGACATAGTTTCATGAAAATCAATTTTTTAAAACCATTTTGGAGGGTTTAAAGGTATTTTTTTAATATTTTGTAGATATCCATACATTTGATTCTCAAAGAGATTTTTTTTCTAGATTTTACTAGGTTTTACAAAAACCTAGTGGGTCTTTACCACATTTAAAGGAATCCATACCATTTTTTATAGATATAAGTTTCTTGTTACTTCTTTTGGAGGAAGTTGTACCATTATTTTTGTATATCTACGTTTTTATGGGTAATTTTGGTGTTTTTATGAATTGGAATGTGCCTTCTATTTTCACTATGACCTAGTGGTTTAAACATGACTTTATCTTTGATATTTTTTCCTATATTTAGATAAAGAATGTAGTCATGTCTGATTATACTCACCACATGTGACTACACTTTCACTACTCAAAAATGATTTGGTTTAGATTCAAAAACCACATAGATTGAAACTATGAATAACATGGATTGTACCTTTGACTTATCATGTGACCTATATCTCAAAAACACCTTACTTGGAATCTATGACTTATGTAATAATTTCAAATTCAAATTACCAAGGCATACCACTATCTATGGGAAATGTGGAAGGGGAACACTCATCCTCACCCTTAGCTACTAGTCACATGGGGATTTATCCCTTGGTCATAACTAACTCAAGTGGCCTTATATTTTCCATAAAAAGTTGAGTCAAATATTTTTCAAGACCAAAATTTTAATTTTGTAAGGTGCTTTTTTTTTTTATGAATTTCAAACTCACATAATTTTTAGCCTATAGCTACTTTTCAAGTGCATTATTTTTTGAAAGTGTGAGTGTTTTTGAGATCTACGTATTTAAGATATTCTATATCCTTGAAAATTTTATATTATATAATTTCATGGGGGTATCATTTACTATTCTCATTTTCACACTTGTGTTAATTTTATATAAATTGTACTGATTGTATATACATTTAAATGTGTTGATTATATACACACTAAAAATAATGTGCCAACTTATGTAATATCAAGGGAATTTGGTGACTATTGCATAGATTGATAATTTAGATGCATTTTCATCTAATTCTAAAATTAATCACATTGATCATGCATGGCTACTTATGGTCATGTTGATTCACCTATCTCTAATTAGAAGATACCATATGAGTTTAGATAATTCTACCCCAATGATTCTTCTTATAAAGACCAACTATGATTCAGGTGGATGTACATGGAATGCTTATAGAACATGATTTTTTTTCATTTATATATGGATAAGTTCCTGCTCCCACTAAATCTTGTCAATACAATGACTGATCCAAATATTTTGACTATGTATATGATCACTTATTATTGCATGTTTCATGGTATCTACACCACCATGTGGA
>JARHVA010007620.1:457500-467500 GCA_037957365.1 Torreya grandis | reverse complement strand
TGTTTAAATATGATTTACATGGGAAGTAGATCAAAGAGGATGTAGATAAAAAATAATATAAAATTTTAAATATTTGAGAAAATGTGTGGTTAGTAATAGAAATAATTATATGTTGTCAAGATTCTAAAACTTATTTTAGTTTGTCAAAATATTTTATAGAAACAAAGTTATTAGTAAAATATAATTTTTTTGGGTAAATAACTATAAGGTTAAAATTTGAAGGTTAAATAGATGATGAAGTAAACGTTAGAGTGCACTGGGAAATTTGAACGCTAACTGTGCACACTGGGAAATTTGAACGTAAATGGGCGCGCTGGGCACGTCCCCAGTGGGCGCACTGGGCATGTCCCTAGTGGGCGCGTGGGGCGCATCCCTAGAATTTGATTCTACAGGTCTGTGAGCTGCTCTTTCAGACTTGGAAACTACTGAATAGGTGGTGGAGAAGCAGACATGAGGGACAGACCCCGAAAGGAATGGAGGAGGGGTTGAGAAGAATAATGGATCAAAATTTGTGGTTGATGCAAAAAATGGAAATTATTTTTGTGGAAATGACCCTTTTTGTGGATTTTGTGGTTCCCAGTTGAGGCAAGAAATTGAGAAAGAGAAAAACAAAGGAGACTTTAAAAAGGAAAAATCCTCAAAAGGGTTGAAGGTAGGGTATTCTGAATAAAGGATGTGGTCATCTTTGTTTGGCAAGAAACCCACTGGAAAATCCCCTTTCCCACTGGTGACTGCAAAAACATGCTAGGAGAAAGGTGAGTATGAAGTTTTTATTCCAGATCCTTTAATAGATTTTTCTGTGTCCTCCATGGATTTCACCTTAGTAGGTAAATTTTTAGGAGCAAGACCAGATCTTGAATCTCTTACAAAAATGGTTAAAAGGAAATGGGTCATTCGAGGAGAGATAGTTATTGCACCTATGCTAAATGGCTTCTATTCTTTTACCTTCAACTGTAAAGAAGACATGAATATGGTTATGTGTGGAGGACCATGGATGTTTGGAAAATGCTCTCTTACTATCAAAAAATGGGAGTTGAATATGGATTTCTCTGACTCTTTTTTCTTAATAACTCCCATCTGGGTTAGACTCCCTAGACTCCCTTTAGAGTTCTGGCATGAGGACATTTTCAAAGAAATAGCCAGTTCTTTTGGGGAACTTGTGGCTTTGGATAAGGCTATGGCAACCAAAACCAAACTTTAAACTGCCAAGATGTATGTTAAAGTGGCAGATTTAAATAAGCTCCCAAAAAAAGTGGATCTAATCTCCAAGTTTGGCAAAAAATCTCAAGGAATCTTTTTTGAAGATCTACCCAACTCTTGCTATGTTTGTAAGAAATAGGGGCATTGGGTAAAAAATTATCCATCCAGAAGCAAAACTCATCTTAATGGTGTTTTGGATGGGAAAAAGTCCACGGTCCAGCTAAAGAAAGTTTGGAAACCCAAAGAGGATCAGGGACAAGAAAAAATGAATAATGAAGAAAATAAAGATTTAAATGTTGAGGAGGGTAAAGAGTTGTCTTTTGAAGATCCTAAAGGCCCACTTCCTAAGGTTGATACAGAGATCTCTCTTGAGAAAGAAAATTTTGAGACAAAAGGAAATGGATGGCAATCAGAAACCTTATTACCCACACAAAGCAAAGAAGATTTGACAGTTTTATCAAAGCAAATCGTCCTTTACCAAAGGGTAGAGGATCGAAGGAGAGAGGCAGAAGGCAAAGTAGTGCTAGAGGATGGAGAAATCTCAGCTGAAACTGGAAATAAATTAGAGGTGAGAGATCCCCCTCTTTCTCAGCCAACAAGATTCAGGTTGATAATGAATCGCCTTTGGAAGAGCTTCCTGTGAATGGTAATGGAGAAAATTTAAAACATTTTCCAAACCAAAGGAAAAGGGCTGAAAAGAAGACAAATACTAAGGGAATAGAAACTAGAAGCAGCAAAAAAGATCAGCTAATGAAGGCAAAACACCTTGTTTCTATTCTGGATAAACCTGGAAAAAGAGATGAGCAGAATGCAAAAGTGAAACCGGATGTTGGCTATCCAGATAAACCTAGAAGAAGACCCATAAGGAAAATCAGAGAGCTAGAAAGCAAGCAGAATATAGCTGATGGAAGGCAGGCAACAATTCTGGATTTTACCCATAAAAAATAGTTATTAAATCTTTATTTGGAAATTAGGGGGCTGAATGTACAATGAATATAGAGGTTATCCCTGAATAACCTTAGGCTATTGATACTTTTTAGTAGGTTTCAAGAATGTTTTTCTTGGTGCTTGTTAACACTTTATCTTTCTTTTTTCTGTAATAGGGTTTTGGGGCCCCTTCAAAACCTGTTTTTACCTTAATCTAAAACTATAAGGTTAAAATATTCAAAATTTTAATATAAAAGGGTATTTATCTATCCATTTATACATTTGATAATTTTGGAAATAAGAGCTCTAGGTGTCCATTATTAGTTATAAGAGAGAAGATGGCCCATATTTAAGGAGGACAAGCGGGAACATGTATTACAACTGCTACATAGATAATCTAGGTATGATATGAATTTAATATAATTTGTTTAACATTTTGGGATTAAAATGAACTAGCTTAGAAAAACTAAGTTCTAGATAAAATATGTGTAATTGAATTTGCCTCAAAAAATTTAATAATAGAGTAAAAATTATGAGGTGTGATGGGTAGGAATCAAAGTTTGAATAAGTAGGTATAGGGAATTCATAATGCACTAGTTAAAAATCACCACCCAATTTGAATGGGATTGGCCTAACCAACATAGTTGGTTTGGATAGTTTTTAATTGGTGGTCAACTCTATATTAGGTGTCTAACCTAGTTGAAGGTCAAAGTTGGTTGATGGCATATGTCATGGTTGACTTATTTGATCAAAATGGGTGGATAACCTAGTGTATAAGGTGGTTGACTTAGTAGTATTAAGGTAATATAACATGTGAAGTATGTCATGGATGATTGTGTATAAAGGGTAGGTGGATGAAATAGTATAAAATGTGACTGACCTAGTGGGATTGAATAAATTTGGTTAATGCCATATGCCCTAGTCGACTGTGTACAAACATCAAGTAGATGAAGTAGTTTAAATGGTGGCCAGCCTAGTAGGTTGGATAAATGGGTGGTTGATGGTGCATGACATGGCTAACTACATATAAATAATAAAATGACTGATTTATTTTAAAGGGTGGCCAACCTAGTAGGAAATGAATAAATATGTGGCCAACTTAGTGTAAAAGATACATGACATAGTTAGGAGTGGTAAAGAAAAAAACTTGTTTATGAACTACTTAATTATTTGTAGTTTTGAGTTTGTAGAGTATTATTTTTTTATTTTTAGAATAATGGATTTTATCCCTAAATAATAAACAAGTCATGAATAAAGTAAATTAGTAAATAATGTGCAATAATTAATCCACTAATTTATGTAAATAGATTGTATTTTTCCTTTTTTTAAAATAGTAATAAATGAAATAAAATATGACTTAGCTTATTCTGAGCTATCTAGTCTGAGATAGGGTCTAAAAATTTAGGTATAGGATTGGGATAGTATTAGAAATAGGTTCCTAAACTTAATTTTTTGATTGGATAGGAGTGTCAAAAGTTGTACACCCTATTTTTTGGTGTTGTAGTCCTTTTTTGGTGCTATTGTCCAAGTGATATGAGTTTTCTGGGTTCTTCTCAAGAAGTCTGTGTTACCTTTTTAGTGAAGTATCAAAGCTTGAAAGTTTTTTGAGCTCATTGTGCATCTATTTTTATCTTAAAAATCCATAGTATCTCTTTGTGCTTAAATTTGAAAGGGAAATTTTGGAAAGGGAGAAGGGGTTAGTGTGTAAAGAAACATTGGATGCAATTCACACACTATGTGTGGGCACACTGCCTACATACCAATACTCCAAAGAGAGGTCAAGCTAATGTAGTTCTCCCATTGAAGTGTTTGGTGTAATTATGTATGAAAATGTAACTAGATGTGAAACTAGGTGTACTTTAGATGGACATGGACTAGTGCAAGTGTTTGAATAAGATTGGAATAATATTGGAAGGTTATATGAAGAGAATAAGGAAAAGTGCTTAAGTGTACTTGATTTTATTCTTGCTTCTCTCTTGTAAGCCAACCCTTCTAAATGGAATTTGAATGGATTTTTATATGGAACCTAATGATCATGGGTTAAATAAATTCACATTAATCCAACATGAATTAAGATAAAGATTCAGGAAAATATGATGGTTTGAACCAAATTTACACTTGGATAATAGCACCAAAAATAGGATACCCTAGGTTTTAGTGCTCCTATCCAATTTAGGTGCTATTTTCCAAAGGGAATGAGCCCTAAGGGATGGATTTGGGCCTAAAAGAGATACCTAGGTCTATAAGGGTTAAGTCTAAAAGGTTTTGGATGACTAGGAATTAGTGAAAGAAAAGCTTATAGGTTTGTGAAATCAAATAGGAGGACCTATAGATTGGGTATCATTAGCCATACTAAAGTAACCAAATTTTGCATTTTATATGACTATAAGTATGCTTGATTATATTTTGAGATAAAGAGTTGATACATGATTTATTGTTTGATATTTTTCAAAGGTAATGGAGATTCTAGAGATTGGAGGATGTAGTTTGGTTACTAGATCTACTTGAAAGATTATCAAAGGTAGATCAAGCTCAGTTTATTGATTTAGGTTTTGGTGGCATTATGGATATGTGGTAGATTATACTTAGTGTGGACTTAATTTCCATGTTCTTAGGAACATGTGGGTGATAAAATAGCATGTTTATGTGGGTGGGGATACCATTAAGGTGGGTATCACCCTTATGGATGTGTCCATCATTAATTAGGAATTATGATTGTAGGCTTGTCTATGGCATACAAACACCAAAGATAAATTCATAGAGGTGAGACTTAGCCTTATGGGTGAATATATCTGAGAGATATACTTAGTCTAGATTATGATTGTGCCTATTTGATGTATATGTGTTAGCCATTATAGATATATAGAAGGCCATTATTAAACATGTGATATCTCATGTCATTTGTCACAAGTCAGATGAGAAGGTTTCACTATACATTTTTTTTATTGTGATAATCCATGTTATAGTAGGGCATGATGATGATTTATGATTGGTGATTTGGGTGTAGTTGGTGCATGATTTGTATAGTACTTTATCATGAGGATAAATGACAATGGGACCTATTATTTTGTTGTGTTTATGCTAGATTGATATAAATGTTAGATATATTTAGTATTTTGGAGATATATGTGTGATATATAATGTTAATTTGGTTTTTTTTTGTAGATGTTACTATAGATGAGGTTAGATTGTCATCCATGATTGAGAGAGCACATCATGATACATTGGTTGATGTGTTACCTCAACATAATATGACATAAATGATTTATCTGATGGTACCTTTAGAACCTATGTATTCTAGTTGGTTTTAATTGTTTGGTGTAATAAATGAAGTTACTGAGATGATCAAATGTAGCTCAGGTGGTATTAACATCATATGTCATTATATAAGAGCATCAAGTAAAAAGAAGCCAATTTTATGTTTAAGTCATTAGTGGTTAAAAGTGGGTCAAATTTGAATGTAATTTGAGTCAAGGTATATTTAAAGGTTCATTAAATGTGTTTTAGGACATTTGGAGTCACTAGGAATCATAGGAGTTAGTTTTATGGTGTTTGGATTTCTCCCTCCAAAACCAAGAATTTAAAAATTCAAAAGTTCAAAATGAATCTAGAAGGGTCATTTGCATGTTTGTAATGTTTAGATGAGTTAAATGGGGTTTATAAGTCTAATTAAGTCATGTTAATGGTAATTATAATTCTTATATTTTAATTTAAAAGGTAAAATTAATGTTTTTTTAATGGTTACCCTCACCCATGCGCTGAGTTGATAAGTAAGGAGGTAGTTCTGTAACCAATTTTGATAACTGACATAGAAGTTGATAAAGATGGAAAGTGGTAAAGATTTTTTTTATGTGAGAGAGGATATATAGGTATAAAATATGAGACAGGAGAGTTTGGGAATGATAATTTGTATGAAACTCCTCAAGGAAGATGATAAAATTCTATATTTGATTAATTATGTAATGATTTTGATATTTTTATGAATGAGAAAGGAAATAATTTTGCATGTCTACATTATTGAAAAAGCATTGGTTGAGTTTTAATATTATATTGTCTCTATAAGTTCATTGATACCATATTCTTAAAAATATCATGTAAAGTTGTAGGTGGTTAGTTGGTGGATGGTGACAATTAAGGAGTGGTTGTAGGTTACAGCCTTAAAAGGAAAGGTATTGAGTCTTTTTATATAAGTAAGTTACCATGAAATTAATTATGATACATATATATAGTTAGTATATTGGAATTTAATATAACCTTTAGGTAGTGATGAAGCCCTATACAAATGGATAACTCCAGTGAAATCCTCTGTTCAAGATTCTATGTGCATTCATATCATGGTAAGATTATGAAAGCCAGTTTGTTGTTTTAAAGAGTAAATGACCATGGGAAGGTGAATTGACATTTTAATGGTCAAGGAATATCATGATTAAGTTTGGTATTAATATAAAGTAAGGTCTTGTTGAGAATGGAATAGTTGAAAAGGTGTAAATATTGATGGAAACTCTACATAGTATATAGAAAATAAACACAGTCTATTGTAAGTGATTGTTGCCAAGAATTTAGTGGATTGAATAAGGTGTGAAACCAAAATTAAAACATATAGGACTTAAAAATAGTCTAAAGGAAGGTAATTTTTTCCATTTAATCCTTTTATAACTCAAGATAACAAATTTTCAAGCTTCTCAGGTCTATACAGGCTAATGCAATCCTATGATTAGGGTTTAGCTCATAAATTTATTTTGAACCATAAAATTTTGATTATACTTGGTATTTTTTATGATTTTTGTGTTTACTAAGTGATTCAAGCATTTTATGACCTATATGGTCTCTACAGTATGGATTTGAGTGTCCAGTGTTGTACTTAAGGGCTTAAAAACCTAGTTGGTGATAGGCTAAAGAAGGAAGTGCGGTATAATTTGGGATCAATATTTAAATAAGTTTTGTATAAGCTGATTTATCCAAAAGTGTATCTAAAACTATCAATATTTTTAATTGAATGTTCGTACATTGCCAAAACCTAGGAGTTTTGTCAATTTGGAGGGCTAATTGAGGGGTGGATTAAAGAAGAACGTACATTGTGTTTTTGGAGTTGTGAAAAAAGGGAAAGGTATAATTTTTATGGCCCAAAATTTTCCTTGAATATCTAAAAATTTTCTTGATAAGGTTTTTTAGTTTCTCCTAACAAGGAGAAATGACAAAAAAAGGTTGCAAGCCTTAAAGGGATAATGTAAGGTTTATGAGTAGAAATGAAAGGTAAGGTATGAACCAAGGTTATATGAGGTTAAGATATATGTAATATGATTATTTAATACCATCCAATACAATATAAATAACTATTGGAACCTATAACAAGAATTGACACTTAAGACCTAGAGGTTGTTGCCTAAAAAATCACAAGAACAAGATTGAGAGAGGAATGGATGAAAAAGGATAGACAATGAGTGTAACTATCTAAATGGAAGTAAATATTACAAAGGATTTTTTTTTCATAGTATAAAAAACATGTATTCATGAAAAAGTCTAATAAGCATAGTGATCAAGCTAGTGAGATTAGAACCTTGAAGATAAAATCCACCAAATGCATGTGACCAGTTTAGATTAAAAACTAGTTATTGATGCTATTAGAGACTTCTCCCCATGTATCTACATCATTTTGTATCAGAAGAGGGTAAGAGTGATTAAAGTTTTGTTTTGAATTTGTTACAAATTTTTGGTTTGAGATGAATGCATAAATCTATAAGGTATGCATAAGATGATACCTTACAAGGTATTAAGGGAGGAGGTTGCATGTCTAATCTATTAATATCAGAATACAGGAGGATAATAGTTATAAATATAATATATATATATATATATATATATATATATTATATTTATAACTATTATCCTCCTGTATTCTGATCTTAATAGATTAGACATGCAACCTCCTCCCTTAATACCCTGTAAGGTATCATCTTTATATATATATATATATATATATATATATATATATATATATATATATATATATATATATATATATATCCCTAAATTCCTTTAATAAGGACAAAAATCTATCCAAGAGAAGGCTAGAAAATATAGAGAGGAAAAGAGAGAATTGAAGCTCCAAGGGAGAAGAGAGGAAGTAAAGACTCCAAAAGAGAGTCAAGGAGGTTAATTAGAGGTCATATATAGAGGAAAAAATAAGGGGAAATTCCCAAAAGAGGTCTAAGAGGAAATATTGACAAACTTCATAAGAGGAAGGTCAAAATAGGCCTAGAAAATAAAGAAGTGAGAGAAGATGGATATAAAAAGAGAAGTGAAGACATAAGAGAATTGGGGAAAGGTATAGAGAGGATATATCTCATGATTAATCTCATAAGAGAATAATAAAGCCAATGGTTAGGCTGGAATGTGATAATAAAGTTAAACTAGCCATTAGAGTCGCTTGTGAAAGAGAGAAGGCACAAGAAATATGTCTTGAAAGATGAGAAGAAGAAAGAGGGATCAACCCAAAAAGGAATGAGAAGATAGATTTTTCCATGTGAGAAATAAGATAGAGAGATTGATAATAGGGTTTCCATATAAGATAAAAATAATAAGGTATAATTTCCAACAAGAGCACATGAGGGTGAAGACAAGAATAGATGGAAGATGTCTATGTCAAAGACATTCAAAGAGACTATGTGGTCTCTCATTTTATATGATAACATTGATTTTCTATTTTGTATGAAGGTATGAATAATAAACTAGTGAAGTCCAAACACGAGGCCTCAAATTTGATGAAGGATGCACCAAACACATCACCCATCAAGTGTAATGAGGAAGATAAAGAAAAAGAACCTCTTGAAGAAGACAAAGTGCTACATGATGAAATTGAAGAGGAGGAGAAATAATATGATTCATTCCATGTATATTATCTAAAATAAAATAAATGGTGCACCAAAAGGAAATGAATATTACCCAATAAGATATGGTAGAATAGATAAGCTTATATCAATTTCCATTAGACGTAAATGAATGTCTGAATATTGATGTTTGATTACATCTATGAGGAAGAAAAAACTAATATGCAAATTAAGAGAAACAATGATAAATTGAATCCCTAAAGGAGAGAACAATGGCATGGGTATGTGTGGCCTAAATGGATTAAACAAATGGGTAAAGATAAGGAAGAATAAAACCTCAAAAAAGAGGCCAAAAAAGGCAAAGGCATAAGTGGAAATTAAGCACAACTGTGGAAGCAAAGATCAAAAGGCAAAGTATATCAAGTTGGCATGATGTATTACCAAGGCATGAATCATGAAAGAGATTAAATGATAAGTAAGTGGCAGCCCAAGATGGTACAAGGCAGAAAATGGGTGATAAAGAGCATGAAAAGAGTACAAGAAGATCAAGTGTCAAGTGTACTCCAAGAAATCATGAAGGTAGAGGAGTATGGAAAGATCATAAAGAAAGAAAATTATATGGTGTATGTAAAAAAATAAAATGAGATGAAGGTATGCCATGTAATAAATAATATGAGTGCATGTATTTTAAATATTTATTTTCAAATATGGTATATGATGATGCATGTGAATTTGATTCCAATAGTGAAGATATCTTTCACATGGAAATAATGGCATTGATGAATGAGTGTGTAGAAAATTAAAATGAGAGTGAATAATCTCAAATAGTGATTGAGAATCAAGGTGAGTACAAAGAGGAGGTTGATATGACTATCAACAATTAGGGAGCCCAAGGAGAAGACAAATAAAAATTTGCCCAAGGAAGTGAAGAGCAAAATATACCAAGATTTGATGAGGATTGTGAAGATATGAGGATGTTGGAAGATGTATCAAATCCATACAAGGGTCTTAATACGGTTACTTAAATCATATAAATATCAATGAGG
>JARHVA010007620.1:445000-450000 GCA_037957365.1 Torreya grandis | reverse complement strand
TATCATATTATAATGGCATACACACCATAATATACCTTTGATTTATTATAAGGCCAATTGTAGATTTTGAGCTTCAACTAAAATAGGAGATGTGTGAAACAAGTATCACATCTTTTGGTGTGATTTTAAATTTGGAGTATTTGTTTTTTTTTCCATTTGATTTTTGTTTGAATAATTTGGATTTTAAATTTTATGACCTTTATTATTCCTCCTATATATATATATATATATATATATATATATATATATATATATATATATATATATATATATATATATATATATATATATATATATATATATATATAATAGCCAAGCATGATTGGTATATATGAATAACATAAAAAATAATAAACTTTAATTTCAAGAGATAAGTAATTAAAACTCATGTAAGCTTAAAAAATGCTTAAACTTGACCACAAGTAAGAATGAAATCTCAAGAATAAATGTATAATGATTAAGATGAGGTATATATAGGGGGAAATGGGGATGGTGAGAGATACATATAAATAATGGTGAAATGATGAGTATGATTTGTAGTTGATCATAGGGAGAATAAGATAGTGTAGGGTGTGGTTTAAGTACCATGTCACATAAATAACAATAATTATGTTAGATTAAAAAATGTTTAAACTTTAACACAAGTATGCAATATAAATACTAAATTTATAAGTGATTAAGATGAGTTATATATGGGGAGAAATGGGGATGGTGAGAGATCCATCTAAATAATGGTAAAACAATGAATATAATTTGTAGTTGATCATAGGGAGAATAGGATAGTGTAGGGTTTGGTATAAGTTCCATGTCACATAAATAACAATACTATTCAAAAATATATCTAACATAAACATCCATGTAAGAAAAAATAATCCCAAGATAATGGAAAAAAAGTGTTTAAAAATTATATAAATAAATATAATTAAATATTTAAAAATTAATGTAGAAAGATTCAAGAGTTGTAAATCAAGAACCATGAATGTAAAAATAACTATGCAAATATAGAGGAATTAAATGATATATCAAATGACAAGTAGTGAAATAAAATGTTGTAACAATGTATAAATATAAAAAAATAATCAGGTATAAATATGAGGCATAATATACCATATCAAAATAATGTGTTGAAAAATACTCCACAACATACATCACTAATAATATCTTATAAATATTGATGTATATAGAATCTAATTTTGACCATAGTCTCATCTTTATTCATTAAGAGACATGTGAGGACTTCCTATTGCAATAAATCAATGGAGAATGTGGGTATGCTATAAGAATGAGGTGATGTATGTGGCATGTCCTATGAAGGATAATCAATGCAAGTAATTGGTGATATAAATATTGATGAAGAAGGTGGGGAATGGTTAGCCTTCACTCATAAATGACCCTGGGTACACTGATGAGATGGTGATGGTGTAGGATATCAAAAATCATAGAAGTATTGTTGAAATACACTACATTAATTAGTATGATGTGTAGTATACTAATGCCAAAGGTAGTAGACCTCACATATTTAGAGATATACTCTTAAAAAGTCTTAGGAGGAGGTAGAATCTTATCAATAGACTGTGCCTTCTCCAGATGAAGAACATCATATATATTACTAAATCTATTGGTGGTGTGTTGAGGTATGTGTGGCTATACTATGAAAATAACAAGTACATTTAGGAGTAGATGACTATAGAGGTACACTATTTATAGTATGAGTAAAATATAGAGATTGATACTATGTTAATAACTTCTAATGTTATCATAAATCCTTACCTCAATGAGCATAAACTTTATGAAACAATATGTCTCATATTACCATCATGTAGGTAGAGGATCAAGATTATGCAGAGGTAATATGATAATGTAGGGTGGTGTCATGTGGGAAACATTTTAGGAGGGATCAAGCTTGAAGGATCATAAAATTAGGTGAAATGATATGGTCCCATCATATCCTAATAAAGGAGCATAGTATGAAGTGTCTAAGTAGTGTCTAGGTGAGAATTTGTGTGTGTGCACTCCATCTCAAACCTATGAACATCAAGTGCAAAAGAGATAATGTTAGGTGCAGTATAAGAAGAAGGAACTACATCACTATAATTAATACTATGAAAAGAGTGTAGGATTTTTATAAATAAGAATGCTATCTAAGTACTTATTCATTCTTAACTTGCGTGAAGCTAGTTAAAAAGGGGTCATCTAATAAATAACCATGATCATAATCAGGAGTATGAAGATAAATAGTGAAACCATCAATGATCCTATTAATTGAATAATCATGAGAAATGTATTGTTAAATATTGGTTAGAGTAATGAGAATCTCATCAATTGGTTTTTGTCAAGACCAAGGTTGTAAAGAAGGAGGTAATTGATAAATTATGTGTGAAGGGAAATATTTTTTATTTTAAAACTGATCATCTGATTCATCATCAACAAAATATAATAGATTAGGTGGTATATTGCTCACAAATTTAGGGTGTCCATTATAACCTCTATTAAAGCTAACGAGTAGTTAAATTATTAAGATTCATGAAATGGAATGTTAGGTAAAGGTTAAAGGTTGAAAATTATGAAAACCCCATGTTCCTAAAATTATTCAAAATTCCAAGGGTTTGTGTCTCCTTTAATATTATAAATATAGCCATTATGAGGAAATTTAACACATTTTCATGTTGATGAGGTGATAATTCTCGTGCAGTGTGTCTAATGTCAATTGAGTAAGATGTTATATGATAATTTTTTTTGAAGATAATGACTTAAAAATAAATAGTGATAGGAGAAATTATGATATAAATTCAAACACATCTTAGAGGAGGAATTTATATTAATTCATAGCCTTGACACATGTTATATGTAATTAAAAATGCATCAGATCCATAAATCAATCCTAGCTTAGAGAAGATAGATCCTACTTACACTTTTGATTGGGGATACATTAGATAATCAAGAACTTGACTAATATGTGGATCCACTAAACCCAATTAGGGTATATCTTACTAAAATAATAATATTAGGGAGGGTTCCAAAGCCTCTAATCAAGAAAAACAATTCAATAACCTTAACTAATCCTTATATTTTCATATTCACTATACTAATAACAAGTAAAGAAAAAATTGTTAATCTAGTGCTCACCAAAGCTTGTGGAACAAAGTGGGGGTAATGAACAATAAAAGTAAACATGTATAAGATACATATACTCATGTCAATGTATATGGAATTCTAATGCATGGAAAATAAGTGAAAATGTATATCTATCTACTTTGATAAAGGAGTAACAAAGTTATTAATACTTAACTTTGAAGACAAACCCATTGAGCCTCAATCTCTCCCTTGGCCAAGGTGCTTTGCAATAGGTTTTTGTGGTATGTAAGGATGAAAAGGATAAATAAGATCTAAGCTACACAGACTATCAATGCATCTAAAATAATTCTCCATAAGACAAGATCCATATCTCCAAATAAAGTATGAAACCCTAAGATTACTCAAGTAGAATTGTGGAAAAGTAGATGCATAATAGCTCTTACTTCTTCTATTCTCTAAATAATGGTGAAATGATCTTGTATATATAGGTAGATTTAACCCTAATCCCTTCCAACATTTTTGGCTAAAAGGGTCGACCTAGTTGACCTAGTATCATTATTAACAAAAGCTCACTAGGTCATGGGCTACGTAGGCCAAGATCCGACCTAGACCTTAAATGAGTTTCATCAATAAGAGTACAAGGTTGACCCAATTGACCTAGTAATGTAAACTATAAAAAAGTGGTTTTAGGCTAGAAAAAATGGGTAAAAAAGGTGGTTAAATATTGGATGAGTGTGAAAGAGATAAAACAAGCTTAGGGTAATGGTTTTTAGGAGATAAATGTGTAGATAAAAAAATGTCAAAAAGGACAACAATCCTGTGAAGCACCAATGGTCTACCCACTCCCTTCTTGGTGCACCCATTAAGATATGAACTTAGAGAGATTGAGACTTGATGGGTTATTTAAATATAAAGAACATAAATAATTTATTAAAGTTTGAAAATATTATGTGTATACATATTCCCCATTCAAATCTCATCACATGTCATGTAAGTCTAACATGGGATGGTGCTTCAGGAATAGAACATGATGACATATAAAATTGATGCTAAATAAAGTGAAGTAAGGAGAAAATAAGATAAATGAATGGGTAGAATTGAAAAACACATACCTTTGCTTACCTTATTTTTTATATAAAGAAGGAGATGCAAGAGATGTGAAGGCATCTAATGTGAGGAACATTAGGTGAACCTATAGAGTTTAGTGAAAAAAGAGTTAAAAATCATTTTTTAAAAAAATATAGGAATATAAAAGTGGAAATGATTATTTATGATGTCATGATTCTAGAACATTATATATTTTTTAAAATGATTTAGTAAAAATAAAGATATGATCAAAAAAAGGAATCTGACAGTAATTTTGAAAGGTAAAGAATTGTGAAAAGTAATTTTAAATAGGATGAAAAAAAGTCATTTGCTATTATTTGACATATTTTGAGAGAAGAATAGAGCTCTGAGATACCTAATTTTTTTTGAAAGAGACAAAATGGTGAGGAGACAACAACTGAGATGAGAGGGATGCTTAGTAGTCATAGTGAGTACAACATTTGTAGGCAACTAAGAACTTCAAATTTGTTTTGAATATTTCATTAAAAATTAAGTATTGTATATAAATTTGTAAATTAGATCAATTATAGAAAATAAAATGAAACCCAAGAAGTTACTAAGGGAACTATAGGTCAAATGGGTACATGGGTTGAAAGGAATTAAAGTAATAAATGCCAAAGGCATTTATTATAAGAGGGTCAAAGAGAAGATAGTTTGAACCAACTAGGTCAACCTAGTCGACCTAGGATTTTAAAAATCAACATTTAACATGGTAAACTTAGTAGGTATGGGTTGAATTAGTTAATTTAGGTAGAGAGATGACATAGTACCCTAGTGCCAACTTAGTTTATTATTCCATATTGATCACTTAGTTCTAA
>JARHVA010007620.1:342500-440000 GCA_037957365.1 Torreya grandis | reverse complement strand
GAGGAAATTAAAATGGAATTATCTTACCATAATGTGTTCCTCATTCCTCAAGATCCCTTACAGAGTTGTCAATTTACTATAGAGATTGAATACTTCCATGAGAAAGTAGGTAGCATTAAAATATTTTTTTATTCTCCTTTTCTAATCTATTGGTGTACTACACCCAAATGGACCTCAAATCGATTATGAGGCCAAATGTGGAGTTTGAGCTTTGATTATGAAAAGGAGATGTACTTAGAATCATGTATTTTAGTGTGATTTAACTTTTGAGAATTTTGAATGTTGCCTTTTGGATCACTGCCTTTTATTGAATGATTTGGATTTTGAATGTTTTTATAGCTTTTATGATTCCTCCTTCATATGGAATTAGAATGACCAATAATGAGAGATAGAGTGATACACACAAATGAGATTTATGCTTTGGTTAAAGGAATCTAAGTATCTAAAGACAAGATGGACTAGAACACTTAGGCTTAACTATGAACCAACATGTTATCTCAAGTCTCAACCATGTGTGTGTTTAGTTTATGAAAATGAAAAAAGGGGAATAAAAGGAGATCAAAATTGGACTAGTAAAAGAAGATAATAATGAGGTGAATTGTTTACTAATTGATCACATGGTAAGGAAGGAATGACTAAAGGGTTTAAGGTTTGTATAACTAGGTCACAATAATAATTATGCATGTTTATGGAGATAAGATAGCAAACAATCATGAAAAAGAACAAGGGATTCAAAAAAAAAAACTCTACGAATAAAAATAAGGCAATGAATTTTTTTTTTATAAGAGAACATAATGACACCATAAGTAATATAAAGTGTGGAAAAAAGTCAACATGTAAGATAGATAAGAATTTAACACAATGTCAAATGATATAACAATAGATAAAGATAAAGTTGGAGCACACATCCAATCTAACTGAAAATGTAAAAATGCCATGCATGTGCTGATAAGTACTAATATATTTTTCCACACACATTATCTATAACAACTAATAAGTCTCTATGAAGTTGAATGTGAAATCTAGATAATGTCTTATTGGTATTTAGAAAAATCTGGGAAAATAGTTCACATCAAATCTCTTGAACATAAAAGGTAGGAATACTTGAAGGATCATGTTGATGAGGGATATCATGTAGGGGATGTTTAGGAGAATGCATATGAGTGGTTTCTATGTGAGATGAAGGGATCACCAATAAGAGAGGTGCCATGGGTGAGGGACTCATAGGTGGAGAAGGATCCATGGGTGAGGGAAGGTTCACAGGTGAAGGATTCATAGGTGGAGGAATATGATGTGTATAAGGGACCACTTGAGGAGATGGAACCATCAGAGGTGGAACCATGGGAAACAGGGGAGCCTTATTATGAGAACTAATTTTGTGAGTAATGGTAGAAGGTGCAAGAATGGATAAAATGTGATCTTTAAGATGCTGCTAAAGGATATGACAATGATTGGTGTGATGTGTGCCACGTTGGTGATAGAGATAATATACCTCTTCATACTTAATAATATACTTGGGTAATACTTTTAGGAGAGGTGTAGCCTTGTCAAAGGGTTAAGGAGTAGTGGGATGCAAAGTGTTAATATATTGTCACAATTTATGATAATACATGGATGAATGGTTATCTATGCTATGGAAGTAATAGATATGCCTGTGAGGAGACTTGGTGGGTGTACTCATAGGAGGAGGTGTAATAGAAGCTGAGGGAGCTTGGTATAGGGAATAATATCTAGTCTAATGACTGAAAACTTTATGAATGCCACAATAAGGTTGATCAACCCATGTGGTGGGTGAAGGATCCAACTATGATAAAGGTAGTAAACCATAACCAAGAGAAGGTGGGGTTAGTGGAGAAATTGGAAAAAACTCGATGAAAGGAGCAATTAGATTAGAAGAAGGAAGAGACTTAGCTAGAGTAGGAGTGGGAATGGGTTCTAAACTAGGCTCTGCTAAGGGGGAAGTGGGATCTACATAAGGTTGAAGGATAGTCACATGCATCTTAGGGATAAGTAGGCTATAGGGGTTATGGTATTTAGCAAAGTGATAAGGCCTAGTCATATTATGATCCATAATCATACTCTTACAAGGTTATTCATAAACTAAAGCTGTCTAAACCATCTCTACCCTATGATAAAGAGGAAAAGTGATAAAATTAGGAATGATATAAGATGGAACATAGGAATATATACTAAAAGATTGAAGCAAAGAGGAATGATAATGAATAATATTGACATTTCAAGCCTAAACTACACCTCCTAATAATGGATCTTCTAAGGTATGACCATCATCATAATTAGGTGTATGAGTATCAATGGCATAGGTAGGGATGACTTTATCATTTGATGTGGCATGATCAATGGAATGCTGAGCCTTAGTTAAGATAATGGGGATTTCATCACAAGGTGGTTGATGAGAATAAGGTTAAAAAGGGGTGGGAATCAAAGAGATGAGATGAGGTGAGAGATCAAAAGTTTTAATCTTAAGATTGATCTCATTAGACTCATTATCATCAAAATTAAGAGGTTAGGAGAATATTCCTAATGAGTTTAAGATGACCATTATAACCTTAGTTGAAATTGATAGGAAAGTTAAATCACTAAGATTCATGAAATGGAATGCTTGGTAAGGGTTTAAGGGTAGGAATCTTGAATACACCACAATATTTGAATTGTTATAAATTTCAAGGATTGGTATCACCATAAATTATATAGATAGATCCATTGTGAGGGAGTTTGATGCAATGGAAAGTAAGATAAGAAGCTACTTTCATACAATGAGTCTATGGCCTACCAATAAAAATGTTGAAAGATAGAGGAAAGTTAAATATCATCACCTTCACATGAATTGTGATAGGTAGGATGGTATGAGGGAGACACACACAACCTAAAAGAGGCATTTGCCTTCGGTCATAGCCTTGACATGTACTTCCTATGGACTTAATATTACATTATAAATATAGAAAGGTTTTGATAAAATAGAGAGAGTCAACACAAGTGTTGAAACCCTTATTAATCAAGGCACACTTGACTGGGATATCACCAATTTTGACACTAATAAAAAGAGGAGGATCATTTGCATGAATAAGAATTTCATCAAGAATCATAGAAGTAATGGGAAATTTGAGGGAAAGAGAAGTGTCCATTGTTTCATCAACATGTATGGACATCTCTTCACATTATTATAATATGATATCTTTGGATATAGATAAGGTGGCTTTGCGTCCTCTTAGGGGAAGATGAGAGATGTTCATTTTGAATAAAAGCTGCATAATACTATTATGATTATGCAAAAATGTCCTCATAAGTTCAAGAAATGGGATTTTAGATGGGAGATTAGTGAGTTCCATGATAACATCCCATTCATCATAACCAATAAGAAGATTGTTGGAAAGAGGTGTATAGTGTTGAAGGAGGTCCTTGGAAGTAGGAGGCAAAGTGCATGTGAATTTATTTTGATAATAGGTAGAAGGTTTAATATGAGGATAAGTTTATAGATTATGTTGAGAATAGAAAGTAGTTAATGCAGGTGTGGGTTGAGGTGGATTAGAATAAGTGTTGATAGAAGTTTGAGTTTCATTTGTGTTAGGTAAATAAGATGGAGGGATGGTAGAAATAATATGAGAAGTGTTATCCAAGGGAGGTGTTGGAATTGGTTCATCAAAAGATATGAGGTCATATTTTCATAACTTAGTTAAGTGAGTTAGAAAATAATCTTAGATAACATGAAATGTACAAGATAATGGAGGTGTGTATATGGGTTGAGGATCAATGAAAGTAACCACCCTTCACATATTAGTCATATTAACCACATTCTCTTTAGGATTTGGGTCAATAAAACTATCAAAATTATTGGTATAAGGGGTAGGTCTATCTTGGGTATCTTGGTGATTTGGAAGAGGATCTTTATAAATGGTCAAATGAGCATTATCTTGATTTAAATCTTGAGATTTAGTTTGCATTTCATGGGCTTTGAAGGAAATTTCATAATCTTGTTAGCATTTATGAATGATATAATCATGTTCAAAATTGGAACCAGAAAGAAAATCCATATCCAAATTATGAAGCTACCTATAGGTCTCATGAGAATGATCCCAACTAGCATGAAACCAACACAATTTTTAGGATCATAACAATATTTCATGGGATGAGTGAGATCAAGTTCTCATGGGAGAGGATTTGATAGACATATTAGAAATTCTACTAAGGATAAAGTTTTATGAACATTGATGTTACTAGTTGAAGATAAATGAGGATAAGTGATGTAGTTAGGAGGGGAAGTTGTCTCTAGAGATTGGGTAGGAACAATATATTGATTAGTGTGAATGATGTCATAAGAGTCTATGACACCATCATTGGTAGCATGACAATTCTTATTCTTTAGTAACATATGAGTACCTATAGAAGGTTGGGATGGCTCAAATTGATGAATAAGGAAATATTGATGCTTATCTTGGTCAATCACATCATCCAAAATATGTGGAGAGAGAGAGTTCAGACTTGATATTGTAACTTGGGGAAAAGATCATTAGTAAAGAGATGGAAAAGGTTGTCATATACCATATTATGTTTGGATTTTTTAGATAAAGTCTTCCATAATTTAATGAAAGCTTGTGTAATTTTAGTTTCAAGTTGATTATAATTGATAAAATGGGCCAAGGTATTCTTAGGGAGATCACTAGTTTTGAACTCTTGGACAAAACATTTACTTAGTCTTCCAAACTAGTAATAGATGAGATTTAAGCTAGTTGTACCAATCTAAATCATCACCCACAATATTTTTTACTAATAGCTTGGAAGTGGAAAACGTATTTAATTTGACCTGGTCTCTATATAGATTTTCAAATGTTTTTAAATGAAGAGTAGGATTAGTTGACCTAATGTAAGAAATGGTAGGGGTGATACCTCCTATATTTATAATAATAATTTGAGATGTAAGAGGCTCATTTTGAAGATGCATGATTGTCTTTTTAATAAGAGGGGGTTGAGGGATGAGATTACCATGGGAATATCAAAGAAGAGGTGGGGGAAAATTTTGATTATGCATGCCCCATGCCATATATTAAGGGTGGGTTTTAAGATGGATAAGGTGATTTTTAATTTGCATCATTTGATTAGCATTTTTAGTTTAAAAATCATTCATTTGATTAATATTTTATAATAGGGTTTGATGGGTTTGAGTTGCATTATTATCACTATTTGAAGTATTAGAGTTGGTATTAGTGCCCTGGGTACCACCATGAGCATTATTAGGATCTTGAGAGGAGATGTTAGTAAGTGAGGCACTAGTGGCATAATTTGCTTGTGTGGAAAAAGATGAACTAGTAAAGGGATGAAAAGAAGCAACACTAGAAGCATGATTAACATGGGTATAAAATGATGCACTAGTGGATTAATTGAGAAGAGTGGGTCTTAAAAGAGGCCCACTAGATGCATAACCTTCTATGTTAGTAGAGATGCTAGGCATGGAGGTAGAGTAAATCAAAGAAGAAAAATTAATGATATGAGAAGAGGTCAAAATAGATGAAAGAGGTTGAGAAACAAATAAGATAGTATCCCAAAATCCATCTGATAATGTTGAAGAAGGTGAATGAGGCTCCTCAACTTGACCACTTATCATGAGATGGTAAATAGTAGAAAGATCCTTTCCTTGATGTTGAGGAAATTTAGAGATGAAGAACATTTCTAAGGTATACTCTAATTCAGGTTGATCTTCAAGTGAGAAGAGAGGATTTTGAAGTGAAGAGGAATGAGGAGGGGTCCCATAGTTTATTATTTGAGTGGATATATGAACATTTATTTCATTTAAGATAGAATCTAAATGTTTCTTATGGGAGAACCTATTAGTATTGGTACGACTCATCATATTTGTTGAATTCAACTTAGTGTTGTCTTCAAATAAGAAGTTCATGATGAAGGAGAGGGATTAGTTAAGGCAAAGGTGATGCAAAAACAAGGAAATAGGAAGGGATAAATAAGAGTATAGAGTTGATTGGGTTGAACTAGTACTAGAAATAGCATTTGAAAAATAAGGAAACAAAGATATATAGTCAACAGGGTCAACTTAGTGCTCTAACCCAAGAGAACAATCTGATAAGAATACAAAGTCAATATGATTGATTTAGTATTTTATCTTGAAAGGCATAAATGAATACTAGATCAATCAGGTCAACTCAATACTATAGATAGGAAAATAGATAGTTTATAAGAGACAATGCCAAACAAAATAATAGTGTATTAAAAATAGGAAAAAAATTTCAATGCACTTTGAAATCAAGAAATGAAAGGAAATAT
This sequence comes from Torreya grandis, assembly GCA_037957365.1. NCBI lineage: Eukaryota > Viridiplantae > Streptophyta > Pinopsida > Cupressales > Taxaceae > Torreya > Torreya grandis. The sequence continues at coordinate 433,709 of JARHVA010007620.1, read as the reverse complement.
ATAATCAAATGGGTCACTGAGAGTGATCCAATTTAGGAACACAACATAAAACCTTGCACCAACACTATATAATGCAAGTTTTTGAAAGACAACATATAATGAGTAAAGAGCAAGCAATCAGCTAGAAGTAAATACTAACTAAGTGGACATATGAAATGTTTTTAGATTATTATAAAGTGTTAATTCAAGTGTGATAAGGGATTTAGATAAAAATAAGGAACTAAAAATTAATCTATAGATGGTTTTAAGATGTTTAGGCTGAAAGGGATTTGTGTTGGTAATGGTATTAGCTTGGTATTAGGGATTACCCCCTCACTTCACAATCCTACAGTGATAAGGGTGTTGGGTGCTTTGTCAATATATATCATTAACCACATGTTTATACTTGGCCAAAAAATGAAGTTGGATTCCCCCTTGGTGATGAAATCCAAGTAGGTAAGCCTTAGGTAGACAAATGTTTAAATGTGTTTTGAAATTATATGATTTAGTAGTATGTGCAAGAAAGAGAAAAATAGTGAAACTAAATGTTATATTGAAAAACCACATAATTAAACTATGTGATCTACTCTAATCATACAAACAATTGAAATTAAAAGTGTGAATTAATTAATATCATGTAGTTATTAATTCCCAATTTAAAATAAATTATAGAGTAGGTTCAGATGATAGTGTATGAAAACATTATAGAATAGAGTCTACAGTGTCAATATTGTACTACTGAATCAAGAGTCTTTAAGAAATATGTCAACATGGTGGACCTAATATTTCAGATAGAAGACAAAATATAGAATTAGGTCGACCAAGTTGACCAAGTTTGGTATTGATGGGATTTTTAAAGACTGCAAATTGTGAAAAATAGACTGGAAAGGAAGAACTAAAATGAAAGAGAAATAAATTAACCTTGGTGGGTTGGAATATTCTAAGTAATGTGAAGTTTTTTTGAAGTGTCTTTAATGTTACTTGTAAATTCTACCAACTATGTCAATTAGGTCAACCTAGTTCTATAATTCCTTATTTGTTGAATCCTGTTAAGATGACTATATTGGCTTGGTCTAACTAGCATGTTTTTTATAGATGAATAAGAGTAATGTGTCATCCTATTTGACCTAGTAACTTTTATCTAATAAATACTTACACATAAATAATATATTTGTTTTTATGTGACCATGTGTTAAACATATGCATAAAAGTTAGAAACTATACCACCCTTATCAACCTCGTATTGTAAATATATAAAAATAATAAATAAAATGAAAAACATGAAATAAAAACTATAAGGGTTAGATTCATGTTGGGTTCACTAAAATATATGCAATCAAAAATGGATTAGATCCATAAATCAATCCTAGCTCGTAGAGCATAAATCCTACTTACACTTTTGATTAGGGATACATTAGATAATTAGAAACATGACCAATATGTGGATTTTATAGACCCAATTAGGGGATATATTACCATAATAATACTATGGAGGGTTATAAAGCATTGAATACATCAAAATCACACAATTACCCTAACTAAGCCTTATGTTTTCATATTCACTATACTAAAAACAAGTAAAGCAAAAAAATATAATTTAGTGCTCACCCAAGCTTGTGAAATAAAGTGGAGGTAATTAATAGCCAAAATAAACATACATAAGAGACATATACTCACATAAATGTATACATAATATTAATGCATGTAAGAGAAGTGAAAATGCCTATCTATCTAATCTTATAAAGGAAGAACAAAATTAGGAATACTTACTTTAAAGATGAACCCATCGAGCCTAAATCTCTCCCTTGGCCAAGGTACTTCATAAGAGGTTATTTTGGTATGTAAGTATGATAATTATAAATAATATATAGGATGCACAACCCATAAATTCATCCAAAATACTTCTCCACAAGATAAGATCCGTATCTCTAAAGAAGGTATGAAATTCTAAGCTTATTCCTCAAGTAGAATGGTGGATAAGCAGATGCACAATAGCTATTACTTATTATTATATTATATAAATAATGGTGAAATGATCTTGTATATCTAGGTGGATTTAAACCTAATCCCTTTTTAAATTTTTGGTTGATGGGGTCGACCCAGATGACCTAGTATCATTATTGACAAAAACTCACTAGGTCTGCCAAGAGTTGATCTAGACCCTAAATGAGTTTCACCAATAAGAGTACAAGGTGAACCCAATCAACCTCTTATTGTAAACTATTTAAAGGTTTTTTAGGTTAGGAAAAAGGGTATGGAAGGTGGTAAAATACTAGAGTATACAGAAGATAAGAAAAATCTTACGGGAATGATTTTTAGGATACAAGTGTGTAGATAGAATGTGGAAAAATGGACAACAATCTTGAGAAGTTTCGATGGTCTACCAACCCCTTTCTTGATGCACCCCTTAAGGCATGCACTTAGAGAGATTGAGACTCAATGGTTCCTATAAGGTAAAGAGTATTAGTAATTGATAAAATTTTGAAAATATTATGTGTATAGACATACTTTGGTTAGATTTAATATTTCATTCCAAGTACCCAAGTATTTTAATAATATCAAGGGAGGTAACACAAGTGTAAGATCCTTTATTAATTAAAGCATGCTTGATTTGGATATCAAAAATTTTTACACTAATAAATCATGGAGGACCATTTTATCAAAGCAATATTTCATCAAGAAACATTGAAGTTATGGTAAATTTGAGTCAGATAGAAGTATCTATGGTTTCATCAACATGTATAGACATTTCTCTATATTTTTTAAGAATATTAGCTTTAGACCAAAAAAATTGGCCTCTTTCTCCATAGGTGGAGTTTGAGGGATTTTAATTTAGAATAAACATGGCATTAAAATATTATGATGCCAAGGATAATTCCTTGTGAGCTAGAAAAAATTAAATTGAGATGGGATATGAGAAAGTTCTATTATAGGATCTCATTCATCATATCTAGTTAGAGTTATATTAGATAGATGTGCATGATGTTCAAGAAAATACATTAAAGGAAGGGTCTAAGTAAATTTAAATTAATTTTGATAAGAGGTAATTGATTAAGACTTAACCAATGTGGTTGTGTCAAGTGTATCTGATTGGGTTGAATTAAGTAATGTTTTTGGAGGTCATGGTAGGGATGATGTGTGGTTCTATAGAATATATTTTAGTTGATGAAAATTTTGAAAAACTAAGTGGATTTGGAGTTTTAGGTAGTTTAGAGTTATGATATTTTGGTAATAAGTAAGGACTAGAATTTGTATAAATGAAAAGTGAATAAGTATTCACATGTGGTGTTTGAGTAGAAACTTGTGAGATAGTGGATGAAGGAGTGGGTTGTGTTGTTAAATTTGTGGGAATTGTTGTCTATGCCCAAGTTATTTAAAATTATATTTGTAAAAGTCTTTGATGGTAAAAAAAGTGGGGAGGTTGTTATAGTTATAATATGGGTAAGGGTCAATAAAATAAACTACTCTCCTCATATTTTTCATATTGTCAATATTTTCATTATTAAGATTTATGAAATTTTTGACCATGTTGGTGGTGGGATATTGAGAAGTACATGGTTTATTCTTAGGAAGAGAATAATTTTAAATTATAATATGAGTGTTAATATTAGTTATCACATGGGTGATTAGGACTTAAGTGCTTCACATTATAATATTAATTAATTTGTGTGTAAACAATAAGTGGAGCAAATAATGTAAGTGATTATTATGTGATTAATAATCATATTAGAATAGGAGTTTGTAAGATTTTTGAGAGGAGAATTGAGAGATAGTAGAAAATAAGTAAGAGAGTTTTAGGGAGTGGATTAGGGAGAGATTTGAGTTATTGAGATGAGGAAGATCTCCCTATTTGTAGGATATTCTTACCTATAAATGTAACAACTTTGCTAATGAATAAACATACTAGATGATTAAAACTAAAGTTTTATTGTGCTCTTTCACACCAAAGATTTGGCTCAACCTAGATATGGGATAAAAATTACATCTGGTATTAGATAAAGTTTCAAAATAGGCCAATTAGATTTTCACTCCACTCATACTTTGTTCATGAAGTAGACTAAGGCAATGGGTTAGTAGGATGCCATGGACTTCATGCAAACCCATTATTTTGTCATTGTTCATCCACTTTTTGTAATGTCAAATTGTTTAAATAAAGGATATTATTATACCATAGACCTTATGAGACATCTTTGTTTATCCCACCCTTATTGAAATTTCTTAAAAGTACTAGCATATAACATAGACCTTGTAGAAAACCTGCTTGGCAAGATCCAACATCTTGCATGACAGTAAAAATTATCTAAGATTGTACATATTCACTCCAAACATAAATTAAATCCTTTAAAAACCTTAAGACATGATTATCCCTCCACCATAGTGACTTATCTATATCTCTAGTCATAGTAACTTGGTTGATTATTAGGATCCTCAAACTAAGTGGTGAATACTTTCCTTTGGAAAATACATCATTTATGTGAACCCTAATCATTAATTTGGATCTTGAACCCAAGAAAGTAAAATTTATTTAAAAAAAATTAAAAGCCATGATTATTAATTTTAAAATTAAAATCATTCATTCTTTAGTTTAGTGGGCTTAATATCCCATGTGGATTAAATCTTGTGCAAGGAAATAGATTTGGAATGTGGATGATTCCCCTCGAGTCATTCAAAAATAATATTTTGATTTTAGAGAGTAAATATTTTTTAAGGTGTATACATTTTCCATTGTGAGAAAATATTAGGGATTATGTTTGATAATTTATCTTTTATTGAAGGAGGTGATTATATGGAGGATGATTTTTTTTAAAGAGTGGACAATACTTTTCAAAAAAAATGTAATCAAGTGCATTTATGTTGAATATATCACCCATTTTATTTTATGGGGGGGGTAATTTTTTATGAAAAATATTTCTACTTTGGTGAAGTTTCAAATACCATGGAAGAATAAAAATGTGCATTACCTCAAGACCTTATAAGGGGTCCCACCCTTGACCCCATTAGTAGTTTCCAATCCCAGACTCCCTCTATATAATTTCAAAGCAAGAAAAAAATAGTGTGAAAGTCACATCAATAAAAAGGGGAAATTAAAAATAGATAAACCTAAGAATCAGTGACAACTTGGAAGATGAAATAATTATAAAATCATGCTATAGTTATATAATGTGGTTCCTCTCCCCATGTTCACACTAAGGGGTGTTAGAATTAGTTCTCATATGGGTGATTAAGACTTAGGTGCTTCACATTATAACATTAGTTATAATTTTTTTTTTTTTTTTTGTGTGTATAATAAGTGGAAAAAATAATGTAATTGACTATTACATGAGTAATAATCACATTAAAATAGGAGTTTTTAGGATTTTTGAGAGAATAAAGGACAAAGTATAAGATAAGTGTGAGAGAGTTTTAGGGAGTAGATTAGGGATAAATTTGAGTGATTTGAGATGAATAATATCTACCTATTTGTAGTAGAATATTTTGTATAAATGTAACCACTCTTATAATGATTAAAAATGTTAGATTATTGACACTAAAGTGTTGTGTGCTTTCACACTGAGCTTCGACTTGACCTAGATATGGGGTAAAAATTACTATGAGAATTAACATGATTAAGGACATTGTGTTTAATTTTGGTGTTTTAAATATTAGATACCACTTCATAATCTTGTTGATGCTCACAAATTATGGTTGTGTGTATCATACCAATGTTTGGTAGGGTGAATAGGGACAATATCTCATGGTGAAATCCTAGGAAGATGTTTTTGAATTTCTTCCATGCAAACAAGATTGTGAGAATCATGTTGTTTACTTTAGAAAATGTAGAACTGGGTTATGGAAAGGGATTGGCTTAAAGTGGTTGTGAAAGAGTAGAATAATAGGAAGCAATTGGAATAATAACATGAATAGTGTGAATATAATCATATTTATCCATAATACCATCATTGGTAGCATTTTGGTTTTTATATTTCATAAGATTTCAAGTTATAGAAGGAGGATGGGAATGCTCAAATTAATTTATGATAAAATATTTATGTTTACCTTGGTCGAGGGATCATTCAAAAGATTTGGGAGAAAAGTTCATAACACTATATTGTAATTTAGGATGAAGAGAGTTTGTGAATAAGTGGAATATATTATCTTCTAACATGTTATGTTTAGCTTTATTGGACAAGGCTTTGCATCATTTAGTAAACACTTGAACAATTTTAGATTCTAATTGTTTATAATTGATGAGGTGAGATAAGTTTTTTTAGGAAGGTTGTTATTTTGAAATTCTTGTATCAATGCATTAAATAAGTCTTCCAAATTGGATATAGTGTGGGATTTTAGTTGATTATACCAATCCAAAGCATCACCTACAAAATTTTTAGCTAAGATCTTCGTGGAAGCAAATGTATTGATATTAATCTGATCTTTATACAAGTTTTCAAATGAAAAATTGGATCAATGTTTGAAATTTGAGTTATTAAGGGTTTATTATGTAAATGTTTGATATTTTTGTTAAGGAGTGGAGGTTTAGGTATATGGTTACCTTTTGCATCTGGAGAGTGGTTGGGGCATTAGGATTTTTCACTCCCCATTGAGTGGGTTGAGGATGATTTTTTAATTACAAAAGCTAGTTATTATTTTCAAAAGTATCCATTTGGCTCATGGATTGTAACAAAATTTGATTAGTGTTGATAGTGGATTGACTAGTAGAAGTGGATTGATATGCACTAGAGGTATCATTGACTTGATTATGAACATGGGAACCTTGAGTGGGTATGTTTAAAGAAAGATTGGCCATAGTGGTTGAGATATTAGGCAAGGTGGAAGAAAAAATAGTAAATAAAGTTTAATCCATGGAAGAAAAAGTGGGTATTAAAGAAGAAAAAGTCATAGAAGACATCATTGGGTGACTTTCCCCAAGGTCTATTAAAAAATTATGCATAGGTGAAGGCAGATAATAAGGGTAAGGTCCCATCATGAGATTGTAGATGATCACAAGATCCTTTCCTTGATATTAGGGGTTTTCATTAGTAAAGAGTATCATTTTGACATTATATTCAAGATCACTCTCATCCTTAAAAATATACATTTTTTGAGGATAGTTAAGTGGATCCAAATATTTGGGAGGAGGTGATCCATAGTTTTTAGTTCTAGTGATCACATGAACATTAATGACATGTATATTTTCTATGTAAGTATAGGGAAGGTGAAAATGAGGATTCTTAGGAGGGTTAGTTAGAGACATCATATCATTTTGAGTTTACATTTCCTTTCATAAAAAATGTATTGCATGGTGAAATGAGAAGATAAAAGTATAAATATATAAGTGTACTAGGTTGAGATGGTAAACTTGGTTGGGTGGATAGGATAATAGTGCTGAAAATTTACTAAATCATGTTGGTTGAATTAGTTTTAGACATAGGAATAGATAATGTTTGGATAGATTAAAAAGTCAATCTGGTTAACTTAGTTCTATATTTAGGAAAAAGATAAAATTTGGATAGATTACTAAGTCGAGTTGGTTGATTTAGTTGTGTAAAAAAAAAAAAGTAATGGTCTATAAATACTACTAATTCAAGTTGGTTGACCTAGTTTTATAGGTATTTTGAAATCTTGCTAAGTTGACATCATCAATTTAGTTGTACAGGTGAGAAAATGTAGTTTTTTTAAATACTACTAAGTCAAGTTGGTTGACTTATCTATACAGGAAATTAAATATACATTTTCTGAAAGCCTACTAGATAAATATGGTTGACTTAGTTTTATAGGTAGGAAATATAAAATTATGCTTAGTATTACTGACAAACTTAGTTAAATCTAGAAAAAAATAAGAATGATTTGAACTATGTAGTTTTGAAGGTATAGATAAATTATACAAAGTACTAAATTATCTAACACAACACATAATTTTATTAATGCTAGTCAATGCTATCTACAATATAACATAATATAATAGGTATTAAACATAAAATAATTTTTTTTAACTATTGATGATGATAATTTATCCCAAAATATGATTAGGAAGTTGTACTAAAAAGTTTTGATTGATTTTTAGGCTTCCAAAGATACTTGATTTTTTTCTGGATAGTGACAACACAATGTTTTAGAGTACTAACTATGGAGGAAGTATCATTCCCATAGCCCACTAAACCTAGTTTCAAGGTTAACCTAGAAGTAATTTCTCGATGTTAACCACTAACTGATGCACCAAAAAATCAAATGGATGGAGATATTCCTAAAATTAAATTCAAATAGAAATCTTAGGTGTTTTTGAAATACTATAGGGTACATGGAAACTAGAGAATATGTTTAGCTTTGTACCATGGATATGAGTATCAATGAAATACCCTTAGACTAGTATATCTATAAATGATAAATAAGGGCCATAAATAGAGAATCACATAGGCCCCCATGATAATATCTAAGTAGTTTAAAAACTAAAAGTACATAATTTATAGATAAATCAACACAAAGTAAATATAAAGGCAAAAATCAAGTGTTGAAAATCAATTTGTAATTTCATAAAGTAAATAAATAGGAAACCAACTCTTTTTTAAATTGAATGTGAAATTGATTACCAAGAAATGAAATTTAATTTCGTTATTCTAAAATTAAAATACATAGAACAAGATCGACCAGGTTGATATAGTTGACAAACATAATTAGTGAAGTTAATCTAGTCTATTGTGACAACATGTTGAAAACAAACATAGTCAACCAAGTTGACTTAGTTTGTTTGGTGGATAAGACATACATATAACTAATTCATTGATGCCAACTTATTTGACTATGTAATACAATTTTTTAAAATTGAAAAATTTGTCAATATAGTTTAGAAATTGAAATGCTGAAAAATTTTACTAAAAGAAAGAAATGATAAATTGAAGCAATTAATAGAAATGGAAATACAAAGATTATTTAAAAGTAAAACTAAAAAATATAACTAAGTTTACTAGATCAACTAAAAATTCTAAAAATATTATTGATAACTATATTATCCATACTTGATTGAGACCTACATAGGCAAAATATAAAAAACACAAATGTTAAACAATGTTGACTAGGTCAACTTAGTTTATAGATAGCTAAAATTTTAAAATGATAAAATGAAACTAGGTTGACCAACAAAATTTAGTTTGATAAAAATAAAAAGATAAAGATCGTTAAAATTAACTAAGTCTATTAGATCAACCTAATTTATTGTAAGTGAAAATTTATAAAATAGAAAAAAATTATTGAGTTGACTAGCTTAGCCCAATTTGTTGGAAATGAAACATGAATGTCAAAGGACAAAACTAAATAAACTAGGGTGACCTAGTTAACTATTAATATTAAGAATATTAAGTAAAGAAGAATACTATATTGACTAGTGTGATTTATTTGGCTATGGAAAGAAAACCTAAAACTAAAGGAAAAAATTAGGTCAACCAACAAGACCTAGTTGACAACGGGTCCTGAATCTTCAAACATAGGTTAAGCCTAGATTAACCAACATGATATAGTTGAGTATAAATGAATAATTAAAAATGAAATGTTATATTCACATTATGTTCACCATAATGTATGAAAAAAATTTAATATATATCTACTAACCTATCTGACTTAGTAAATCCAAAATCAGATAAGGTAATCAACTAACATCCATTTCAATACTATCTATATTGAGATCATGACCAAATTGGATTTTCTAAACCTAACTAAGGTATGTCTTACCACACAAAACTAAAAGAGAGAATTACCAAGCCTCTAGGAAAATGACACTATGCAATGACCATATTTAGGTCTAAGTACATAAAATAAAACTAATCTAGTGCTTACTAAAACTTGTTGCACAAATGGGGATGGTTAAACAAACAAAACAAATTAAGGGATCATGATAGGAAAATGGGGGCCTATATCACCTAAAGTGGAAGATGGAAAATAAATAAAACACTATATCTACACTAAGTTTAATCATAGAGGTAATATAATAAATGTGTTATACATTCAATACATATTACTTATACAATATCTATCTATCAAATGAAATAGAAAGAGTTAGGAATACTTACCTTGGGCAAAGTTGTTGAGTATCAATACCTACCTTGGCCAATGGTGCTTTTTAATAGGTTATTTTTGATTTGTATGGATAAAACTATAGGAATCATCTCTAGGTTTAAATACTCCTACTTTACATCCAAGATGTCTCACAAGATAAGTTACTTCCCTTGAGGGAAAACTCTAAGCAATGGCTCCTTCAAATGTAGATTTAACAGAATTATGAACTATAAAGATATGAAAATGAATGTTCTTATCTATTGGATTGAAATTATCCCTGTAATTATAACAATGGATAAGCCTTAACCCTTTCTAAATTTAAGATGATAATATCAACTAACATGACCCATTTTATTATAAAAAGTCACTGTTAACCCTCAAACTAAGTTGGCCATGTCAACTTATCTTTTTAACATATTATTAATGTTTTATAACATGATCAACCTAGATGATTTAGTAGGAAAAGAGGGTGTTTTCTTAGTTACAAGAGATTTTAAAGGATAAATACTTAGGGAAATGTGTAAATGAGGTTTGGATTGCTTAGGTAGTTAGATAAATAGGAACTTTATTGAGCTTAGGTAATTATTGATTTGACTAACAATATTACAAATCACCATTGGTATACACGCCCCTTTATAAGTATAGCCTTTAAGGCATGCACCTAGAGAGATTGAAACAAAATAGGTTCCTACAAGAGAGAAAGTGTCATTAAATGATAAAATTTTGAAAATATTATGTATACACTATCCACTATTTTTTGATAATGTACCTATCTATTTTGTGGGTCAATTCCACCATAGAGAACTGAACTTGAATTTTTAGTTAGTTTCTAGGTGTTTACTTACTTTTATTTATATGCATGGATCATAATTTTATTTTTATTTGAATTTAAAGCCTAACTCTAATTTTGTCATAAGATTAAATTGGAAAATAGGGTTAAAAATATAAGTTGGATAACATCAATCACTCCCTATTGAGTTATTGAGAATTTATTATGTTCCAATGTTCTAGAGAGGGCTCAAACTACACATAGTTCTCTCACCTATGTATGTGTGTGTTTAACTATGATACATTAGAATTCAATGAAATAATTTGGATTTTGAAATTTGATGACATGAAATATTAAATTGCATTTTATATATTTAGACTTGGCCTATAGGGTTGTTCCTTTGAGGTTTTTGTACATGTATGCATTTTGGATTATATCTCAAACATGTGCAAGTGGGTTTATCAATGTGCATGCTAAATAGTGAGAAAGTTATCTCATATCCTAATATATTATCATTAATTTTTATTTGAAGAGTACCATTTTATATTTACCCCCTTAACTAACATATGAAACATTATTTGGTCAACTAAGGGTGATAATTCAGTTTTTAAAATATTCTTTAAAGGTTCTTGATTGTTGTTGGTAGAGGCAAACACCTATAGAAAACTAGAAGAATTTGAATTTTTATGGTAGTGATAATAAGTGATCTATAATGTGGTAGTATTTTATTATCATTATGGAGTGTTATGGCATAGATTAAGGAGATCCTGAACATGAATAATGAAAAATTGGGTTGGCCAAGTTAATAGATAGATAAATAGCTAGTGAAAAGTTCATATAAAATGTGTAGGCAATAGTCATATATATATATATATATATATATATATATATATATATATATATATATGTATGTATGTATGTATGTATGTATATATGTATATATATATATATGTATATATATGTATGTATATATATATATATATATATATGTATATATATATATATATATATGTATGTATGTATATATATATGTATATATATATATATACATATATATATACATACATATATGTATATATATATATATACATAGATATATATATATATATATACATATATATATACATACATACATATATATACATATATATATATATGTATATACATATACATATATATATATATATATATATATATATATACATACATATATATATTAAAGTGTCTAATATCAAATTTAGGTGGATACACACCTTTAATTTTTTAGTAACCCACTAAAATTGTGGTTCCATCCCCCAATATTGAATTAACAAAATAAGAATTACCTAAAGAAATTTTGCCTAAAAAAGATGCACCTAATAATAAAGTCCATAATAAATGTGTACTTAAGAATAATAATGTTATAAATTTTATTTCTAAGGTCAAAACAAGGTCATATTACTCATTCCTATAACCTTTAATCATTATCCCTCACATGGATTGTAAGTAACCCAACAATGTCGAGGTGGAAAATTGTTGTGAAATTAACACATGTAACATGACCCTTCTCAAAACTCTTAGATATGGTGTTAAACTCTTGAATAATTTTAATTTATCCACACTAATATAGAAAAATATCCATTCATTGGTTCATATCTATTTGTTTCAAGTTTTAATCCACTATACTCCACTTTGATCATAATTTGACTCAATAAAATGTTATACTAGGAAACTCATCAGTAAGGTCAATGGATGCAACACTTGAAAAGAATAATGATCACATTACATTTGATTTCCAATGAAAGTATATTTCCATTTTAAGATAAAAAATATATCTAAATCAATAAGATCAAGTTTTAACCATTTCTTCAACTAATACTCATAATATCAATTATTTTTCCATATATGCACTTCGAAAGGACCACAACTACGGTATATGTTAATGATGAACATGTTTAAGAGTAAATAACATATAATAAAAAATAAAAAGTATGGTGTGGTTGGTTATATATACCCTCCTAATTTATTTTAATATGATAGTGATTTGAATGACATATCTAAATTAATTGATCATTGTCATAACCTTCTATTGGATTCATTTTTTGATAGACATTATTTGATGTATTAGCATATTTTTGAGTACTGATCATTTGATGCTTACATATAGATGTTGATTGATGTTATCTTACAACAACATACTTTGTTCTTGTAGTAACATAATTTTATCTTACAATAACATACTTTGATGTTGCATATATATATATATATATATATATATATATATATATGTTTTTCATGTAGAGAAGATATTTTTGATGCCATATTTTGGTGGCTATAGAGCTCATAGGTACATGAGCTAGGATGGTAGTGGATTTTGGCAATTGGGGTAATAATGGTGGAGGTAGTGGTCAGTTGGCTAACACTAGCACTAGATAAGAAATACAATGGTAATGAGCCATCTAGTCCTTTAGTAGTTACAATATGCCTAATATCACTCTTTTTATCTTGTTTTATTTTTTTAATCTTGATTGATATATTTTCCTTTTTATTTCACTTTATTTTGGTTGTGTCCACTTTTAATTTTTATTATTTTATTTGTTTGGTGACTTGTGTGTTGGCTAAGTGGTAAGCTATCTTTTTGTCTTAGCTGTCAATTTTTTATTATAGCTACTAAAGGGCTCGAATACTTTAATTATCATATCAACCTTGTTAACTTTTTGCCCACCATGTATCATAATGTGATTAAAATTATTTAATCTAAATCTTTTTATGTTGGTTTTAATACCAAGAGGCCTTGGGTAGGTTAATGCCATGCATTGTAATAGAGAAAGACTCCATAATTATCTTAATTTAATAATTTCATGGGTAAGAAGTAACCCATGCTTAATGTTATTTATTAAATAAATTATTGTTAGGTCATGATGACCATAAAGGGGTTGTGGACTTTAGACATGCATTATAATTAAAATAAAAATGAAAATAAAGTATATCTATTTATAAATAAATAGATAAATAAAGAAAATAAAGGAAAGCAAAAAAATTAAAAAGTTTATTGATTAAGGTAAAGGATGTCATTAGTGGTTGAATCTTCACCCAATAAGATAATGATTTTTTTTTCTTGGGAAAAATGTCATTTTTGTTATGTTGGCTTATGAATAAAACTTAGAGAGAAAATGGTGGCCATGGAGAGTAATGCAGGCTCAAATTCCATCTCAATAGGCTTTAATGGTTTGGAAAACATTCATCCCAGGGTAAAAGGGAGATAAATAGAGAAAGCCAAAAAAAAATAAGGGAGTTGGCCATGGAAGATATGGACAAAGTTGGGCCAGAGTTTCATTTTTATGAAGGGTAATCAAATAAAAGTTTATTTTCTTCTTCATAGGGTAGATTTATGCCAAGTAAGTGATGCATTATTTTTGTCTTGCTAGATTTTTATCTTTTTATGGATGTATGGAGTTGGATTGATTATTCATACCTAGACGTGAGCTAAAATTTTACTTCGTGTACAGGGTTTAAAAGAAATTATCTTTATCATTGAAATGCCTTTAGGGATAAAATATTATAAACCTAGCTCTTATTTTTATTTTATTCATGGCTGGAAAGTGTTGCCTTAAAATGGTGTTATGGGTGTTTTCTTTTATGTATGGTTTTTTTTTAAATGTCCAAATGGGCATTTTTTCTACTATAATTATTATATAACTATTAGGTTTTTTATTATTGCTAATTTTATTTGACCCTATTGGTCTCTATTGGCAGTCTATGAAAATATGGCACCATATCCAAGCTTGAATATTTTTATTTTGTCTTATTTTGCCTAGATTTTGATGGGGTTAGAGGTATTGGTGAAAAAAATTGTTTGATCTTATTTATCTCTTTTATTTTTCTTGCTTGGGTCAAAACATAATTGGGTTATTGTTTTTCTCTTAGTTAAAAAAATATAGATCTAGATGTTTCAATCTATGTTAGATGCTTGATAGATCTAGCATGCCTATTTATGTAAGTATCACTTGTGAATTTTTTTGTGTATTATTGTTGGCACTATTGATGTATGATGTTAAGTCTAATTTTTTTGATGATATTGTGTAACTACTATAAATTGATCAATGATGGCTAAAATATCTTACTCACACCTTTGCCCAAAGCCCAAATGCTTGACTCTACCACCTAGTTGATGGTTGGGATGGTGAGGGCCATTGATTAGGAGGTTCATAAGATGGGTCGGGATGGTGTGAAAATCATTTGGTGGCTGCTATTTGATTTTGGATTTACATGATGTTTTTGGCACTATTATTACTTAGTTACAGTGACTAAATTTCTTTTTTTTAGCATGTTTAAAATTACTCTTTCTATGTATTATTTATATAGAAACTTCTTACAATGTAAAAGAGTATGCTACATTCTACATATAAACCCAAAATTAAAGTAATTATTTATTATAACTCATAGAGTGATATTATAAATGATTTTTAGGTTTTATTCTTCTTAGTTTAACTTTTGAAATGCATGTCTAAATTATTTTTTATTGAGTATTAAGAAATAAAATTGAGTTTTAATATGACTATATTTTGTCATCTAAAAGAGAAATATTTTGCAGTAATTAAATGCTCTTCTTGAAATATTGGTGTTGGGAATTATCATTTATTCTTGTTAATCCTATATAGTTTACTTGAAATATAAAAGGTTATTAAATCTTGGTATACTTACATATTATGCCAATGGAAATATATGTGTATGAACTGAGTGTTCTTGATTGTCATGACTGAGTCAATTTTAGCTCATCATTATCTTATTGTTATGGTATTTTTAAATGATAATTTTATTTTATTTCTAATATGGTTAATGGCTATAAATAAATTCTTGTTATTGGCTTCATAAAATTGGTGGCATGGTCAACAAAATGTTTTAAAGCTTTATGCATTGTTGTGCATGTGTATAACATGATTTTAATTAAGGATAGTTTTGATCTTATAGGATACTTGGTAAAATTTTGTATTTACTTAGAATTATTTCATGATGGTAAATCAAATTATTAAGCTACAAATAAATTAAAATAAACTTGAGCTGGTTATTAGTTGGATGTATGAAACTATAGTATGCGAGAATTTTATTCTTGAACTATGTAATTTATTGATCTTACTATTTGTATGGCTGTAGAAGATTTATTATTATTTTTGATTGGCTATAACAAGTTTTTATTTGTTTTAACTACATTGCCTTTGGTTTTGGCATGTGGCCCTATAGGTTAGATAAAGCGTGATACTATCACATGAGTTTATTGAGCATGGGTTATGCATAATAAATTATTCTTAATTTTAAGAGGAAGTTTGTTAATATAATAGTAATTTTGATTCATTCCACTATAAGTATAAAAGAATGTGTGATTGTGAAACTGTGCATGCTTGAATCAAGTGATTGGAATTCATGAAAATTAAAAATGAATGGTTATATATTTAATTATTTCTTTAATTAATGGTAAAGGAATTAATATTGAAGCCATGCATATTTATCCTAACACAGATTTAGAAAGTTGGTATTGCAAAATCAATTAGTGTCATGCATGTAGAACTTGCAAGTTAGATTTCCTTAAATTAATTAAGGCATGAGTATATGATTATTAATGGTGTAATGATACTTAAATTTATGATGTCTAGGAATAATTATCCATATGAGATAGTACCATTTCATATCTCTTATATATATGTAGTTAAATGAGCATGGATATCCTTCAAAACTTATATATTTCTATAAAATGATGTAGGCATACTTTGTTTTGGCTGATCCAATTATGGTTAAGACTCAATTTGTTGGTGCAATAACTATTTAGCATTATGAGTCTTGGATTTTATATTCAATGTTGTATGTTTTGATTTCTTAAATATTGGAAATGGTGAATGAATAAAATTATATATGGATAACTCTGGTTATGGATTATGTGTGCATTATACAAATCTAAACCACATATAATGAACTATATTTACAAAATTTCTTGCACTTTGAATAAAGTGACACATAATTTTTTTGGGTCATTTCACCTCATATTAGAGCCCGTGCTTAAAAAAATTTGTTGAGTTTTGATGCATTACACTTATCTTAACATGTGATTGAAAAGCTAGTTGAGATTTTGTATGATTATGCATACCCTTGCAAAGAGATTATGTTACTTAATATACTTTGGATAGATATAAATACACTTAGTGTAAGTGTACATATCCTTATGAAAGCTTATTTTGTTAGCTTGTATGTGTATGCCTTGTGACAGTTGAATTCCACCTATATGACTCTGTTATATTTCTAAGATTGAATTGAAACCTTGTATGCTAGTGTGCATATAAACCAAGGCTAGAGGTATATGTATTGTATAGACTAATATATGTCTTATATACTTGAGAAGGTCATGTGTGACCCTTATAAAGTCACTTAACCTCTTGGATGAGTTGATAAAGGACTTGGAAATTATGTGTTACACATTTATCCACTATTTCACATTGAAAAAATCATCTCTATTATTCCCAAATTGTAATTCAATCACTAGGATTAGTCACAATCCAAAAATGAAGTATATCAAATCCAAGTCAAAGAAAACATTGTCAAGTATCAAAGACCAATTATTATCTAAATTAATATAGTGAAAGATAAAAAAATTCACAATTACACTAGGTTTCAGAACTATTTGTATTTCCATCTATAGAGTATCATATTGTAATAAGTATTCAATCATCAAACAGGGTGATAAGGGTCAACTTAACCTATTACACTTTCCTAGTTTTTACATGTTTTAGCCCTCATAAGCACACTTAGGGTTTCAAGGTGAAGGATGATAAGTTATATATTTGTTTACATCATAAAGTTTAAAATTTATAGATATATAACTTTAAAAGATAGGTAAAGGTGATTGTATAGTCACAACCCCATTTTTCAACACAAGCATTAATGACCACTAAAAGTCAGTATTGATAGTTGATACTAACGTAGATATAATAAAAGTGACAAAGATTAGATATAATAATATTTATTGAAATTAATAAATCATAGGTATACTTTAATATACTTTCCATCATTATAACATAATCAATCATAGAAGCTTAGTATTCACCCCTTTTCTATAATTATTATATTTAGCATAAGCTATTTTCCAAATGATTGGAATCAATTTTAGTATTTTAAATTTAGATGTATGCATTAATTCCAAATTTATCTATTTTAATTCAAATACTAGTTTATATACTATTAAGGCTTGTAAAATTGATGTAAGATTAAAAATATTAGTGAACTTGTACATTGATCAAATCGTGTCAAACCCTAGGTCTCCCTTATGGTTTCATTCTCCCAAGGTTTATGATTTTTGTCATAGGGTTTTAGGTTTGATATCTAATTTCCATTAAAAAATAAAATGAATGTTTTTACTTATATCCCTATCCTTATGAATAATTTCTTGATTCCATCTTCTGCCATCTAAGAAGGTTATTTCCCTTGTCCCTTGAAGGCATAATCCTAAATTAACTAGGGTCTATATAAATCATAACCAAACTCCTTTAAATTAATATAAGAAGGATATATTGAATCTTTTTTCTTATTTTTATGATTTAATTATTCATGAATATGTGAAAATAAATTATTATGATGGCATGCATCCATTATAACATGATAATCAAGATAATCATAATGAACATAATAATCAAGATGATTATGAGGGCCTAGATAGAATTGATCCAAATGAACTTAACAGGGTAGATAATAACCAAGTTAAATACTTATATAATTTCTAATAAATGAATTTATCAATATGTTTAATATGTGGGTATAATAGTTAAATTAATCATACCATCTAAGGCCACACACCAAGCTAAGCTTGCTACATTTTAGGGACATTTAAAAAAACCCTTTATTATTATCAACCCATCCTTCTAAGTTAGTGTTTATAATTCAATATTGCAAACATATAATATTAGTACTATCCCTACATATACAACTCTAGTGACATATGTGACATCCAACCAAGGCGTAGGGGAATCATAAGACATATAAAAACATTCCATACCTATTCTTACATAGGGAATCTTTACACCTTCTATGATGACTACGCATGTGACATAATCAACCTCACCTATTGTATGTTACCTTGAGTATACTATTATATATTTTTATGTTAAATTTATGTAATTAGATCAAGGTGCATTGAGAGATATTCATTCACTAGATTCACATGTTCTACTTTATAATTTTTTATCCCATAAGAAAGTAGTTTATCTTTTACTGATAGGATTTATATCTCCTAATATTCCAATATATGAAGGTAAAGGTCATCAAAAACAAATCCTTTGAACATTATACACAACATGATTTGATTGCACATAAAATAATGAATTATAAAATATTCTCAAGAATTCTCAAAGACTATGGTTTATAATGCTTCTATGACTTTCCACTCTAATTAATAAGAGCATTGTACCCTTTATTATATAAATTTTTAACATGTTTCACTATCAACATTGATGAGAAACTATCTTATGCATAAATTTCTAAAATCTAGCAAGAGTCCAACGAGCCAATCAATGATTATTTACTTTGGTACAAGACTATACTAGCTAATATGACTAATGTTATGGATTAAATTGAGTTAAAAGATAATATGAATAATGGTATGGGTTACAATCAGTTACAAGAAATATTCAAGAAAATATTTCTTTCACCAATCCATGAGTTAATTACCTTCAAGATATTAAAATCCTTTGATGAGTTATTCCATAGTAAGAGAAAATGAAGTTAAACACATATATTTGAATAAACTCAATTATAAACATACTCCTACAACTACTTCAAAAATGAAATTTAAACAAGACAATCTTTAAGGTCAAATCATATGAAAACAAGAATGAGGAAAGGATTATAGTTAACATAATATGAGAACTTGCAAATTGAAGTGAATTTTTAGTGCCATCAAAAAGGTAATTGTCATGCTCACCATCATATACTCACATATTGTTTTATAATTTACTTAATTAAAATGTTATCACTATTTTTACTCCACAATAATTTGATCCAAATATGTCTACACCAAATAACTATGATATAAATGCATATTGTGACCATCATCAAATTATGAGACATTTTATGAACAAATGATTTAATCTAAGACATAATATATAAGATATTATTGCCAAAAACACTATTGAGGTGAGCACACATACATAGGAATATATACCATAAATATAATAATTAATAGTTGAAAATATTTAATTATCCATTTACACAACTAAAACTAAGGATATTTCAGAAGTACACTATGAATCTTCCAATGATGACGTATAATCACTGAATATATATGATTATTGGTAAAATTATTGGCACCTCACCACATAATTCTATGGTCATAGTTCATGAAACTAAGATTGTCATTGGTGATTTGGATTTTCATGTACTATTCATATGATCCTACATCAATGAACAACCCATACATACTATTATGATTGATAATGGGTTAAGTGAGAATGTGTACACAATGAAACTTCTTCACTCACTTGGACACACATCATAGTGTATAAAATATACATAAATAATAGGTAATGAATTTTGTGGACAAAAATATAATACCCTAAGACACATAGTGCTACTTATTGAAGTGGGCTTCAACATACTAGCCACCGTATTGTTAGATATATATAGTAACGAGGTATTTGAAATTTTGATAGATGAACTTGGATATAAAGTCTCTGTATAGTACCATCTAGAGTTTATAAATGTCTCAAATACATACACTACAACAAGGTATTCAAAATTATAGGTGTATAATAAGAGTACCCTCTACAGCTAGTGGTATCTCCCCTCCACCCCCACCACCACCATAGTTATTTGATACAGCCATACAATATCAATATATTGGAAATGGGTATACATATGTAATGTTTGTGTGTGTGTGTGTGTGTGTGTGTGTGTGTGCGTGCGTGCGTGTGTGTGTGTGTGTGTGTGTGTGTGTGTGTGTGTGTGTGTGTGTGTGTGTGTGTGTGTGTGTGTGTGTGTGTGTGTGTGTGTGTGTGTGTGTGTGTGTGTGTGTGTGTGTGTGCGTGCGTGCGTGCGTGCATGTGTGTGTACGTGCACACGTGTGTGTGTGTGTGTGTGTGTGTGTGTGTGTGTGTGTGTGCATGCATGCATGTGTGCATGTGCATGTGTGTGTGTGTGTGTGTGTGTGTGTGTGTGTGTGTGTGTGGGTGTGTGGGTGTGTGTGTGCGTGCGTGCATGTGTGTGTGTGTGTGTGTGTGTGTGTGTGTGTGTGTGTGTGTGTGTGTGTGTGTGTGTGTGTGTGTGTGTGTGTGTGTGTGTGTGTGTGTGTGTGTGTGTGTGTGTGTGTGTGTGTGTGTGTGTGTGTGTGTGTGTGTGTGTGTGTGTGTGTGTGTATTATAGACAACATCATCTCTTATTATGTACTCAATCATGATAATTAATAGTTAAGCATGTTTTACCATGAACACACAAAGTGAGACATTATTTTACTCTACAAAATGTGATTTCTTATCAAAATTTGATACATCCACATCTAGTAACTTTCATTCATGATAGATTAACCTTACATTATTTAATATAGACACTCCATTTGTTCTTCCAATTGATTTTATAATTGGTTACCAATTTTTAAAATTTAAATATTTAATAAAAATAATTTTAAAAAAATACAAAAACATCCAAAATATTAAAAATACTAAAAAAGGACCTAGGCATGACATGATTACTAGATTACACTATTTACATATGTTATTTATCACATGTTTTGTATATGTCATATTATTTTCATTCACACATGCATTTCATTATATATGAGTATAATACAAGGCATATAGGTTACACATGGACATGCAAATGTTGAACTTTCCTCTATCTAGTGGCCATGCCAATACTTGGGGCATCTTATTCTACAAGTTTCACTATTATATGTTATAAATTTTTGTGACATATCTACCATTTTGATCTATCTATAATGATTACCCATGTCTTAATAGTTACTCATATCTTTTAAAGAGCTATAATCATATGTTATTTTACTAGGATGTGACATTGATACATATAGATGGTGTAGACTAGTATTTACTTATTCTATTCTTCATTTATGTTTTTACTCTCTTACATGATAGGATATTTTGTGTTTGTCTATTATGTGTGATCCTTGGCCCTTTTTGATGTGAAATTTTTATGCCCCTTGTGTGTGGCCCTTGACCTTGTTTTATGTGACATATTATACATCACTTGTTTGTGACATATTTATTTCCCTTGTATGTGTACCTCATTCTTGTCTATTGAAACATATTCATGTCCATTTTATGCATCCCTTTTCATTATGAGTGACACTAAATCTTGAACAAGTTGAACTTTATAACATTGAGTGGTGCCATGACCCATATCGTGGATCATTAATGTGTAGTCTTATTTAGTTATATTATTAGTGATGGTTACTAATATGTGCTCAATTGATACATTTATCTAGACATGAAACTTATATTCCATACACTAAATATGTTATATAAATTACTTGATTTACATATACATTACTATGATGGCATAATCTCTACATTTTCAATTGATTAAACATGATGCTATCTTTATACATGACATGATACATTCAAATAGTATTTTGAGATGAGTAACTCACATGACACATCCTTAATCTCAAAAATGGAAATTATAATGGGATTTACCTAGAGACATAGTCCTCCATGAACATAAAAGTAGATTTTAGAGATTCATAATGGTTTAGATATCAGATGGCTCAGTCACATGATAAATAATGTCACATCACTTTACAGATTATGAGGACATATGCCATGCATATTAACAGTTAATTTATAGAGACTTGAGTAAAACTTCATACACACTTGAGTGCATATGTGTGGGCATATATACACATTTTATAGGAACAAAATAGAAAGGTTTTAACATATACATAAATTCGATATAAAATTTCTCAATTTCAAAATAATGCATATCATTCCATAATAATTTATATATATATTCATGAGGCATGATACTAGTTCATGCATATTTTACACACTTTTATATTTGTGAGGCATGATACTAGTTCATGCATATATACACACTTTAAAATTCATGAGGTATAATAGTAGTTCATATACATACACATAATTTTTATATTTATGGGGCATGATACAAGCTCAATCACATAAAAATAATATAGTTTACAAGATGAATGATATATGTTTGTCATTCCACTACACACTTATTGAAACTAATGTCATGATTGGGGAATGAACATTATTCATCATATTTTAATCATGCATTTATTTCTACATTGAGTGAACTTAAGAAAAAATATACAATCAAATCAAAGGTCATGATGGGGGCATGAAAAATGTTCATTCCCTTTTGATCATGCATTTGTTCTACATTGAGCGATATTGAGTGAACTTGAGAAAAATCATATAATTAAATATATAAGCCATATGTAGTGGTTGATTTATTTTTAATTTTTAAAAACCCATAATGTGATTACCATATATTTTTTAAGTATTTATTTGGGCTAGTATATCAAATACATCTCCCCACATTTATGAGGGTTGTGTCATGTTTTCTTCCTAACCCAAAGGCTTGTATAATTATGCAAATTTGGGGCATAGTCACCCTAAATCTCCATGTGATTTATAAAGGAAGATAAATATATCCATGGCTCAACAAGATGACCAATATCTAAGTGATTCAATGAAATTCACATTTATCTAATGATTCAATAAGGATACATCATCTTCAACAAGTTGAAAGGGAAATATCATTCTCACCCACACACATAGGTACTTCTTTACTTTTTAGTTTTACAATTTATCATTAATATTTCCATTATTTAATATATCAACATTAAATACTATTTTTTATTGTGAGTTTTTATATTTAGTGAAATAAATGATTAGAGAATATTAAAAAAGATAAAGTGTGTCATGCACACTTAGGTATACCTCTTCTTTTTAATCTATCAATTCCATTAATAGAATGACGAGGGCATTTCTATATATAAAATTATGGTATTAAGTACATGACAATGACAATATTGAAATTCATTTACCATGCATGACTTGTTCACACAAATATTATCCCAACCCACCATTATCTCACACCTACATTCTAATTTATGAATTTGACCCATCTATTTTACTGTTAAACACCTACATGAACCTCACTGTCTATTTCAAACTTTCTTACTATCCTACTTAGACATCCCAAAACCTTAGTTTAGTCCTCTTATGCACATTTTAGTAATGATATATTAGGTTAGTATCATTATATGCTAACCTAATCCTAATGGTACTAACCCTATAACTATAATGACTTCTTCATAAAACAATATTTCCTTATGTCAATCCATGTTCTTAGAATTTTGGTGGCATGATAAATTATGTAATTGTTCTCATATGTATAAATTAAGTCCTCAATTGATAAGGGACTTGTCACTTATTTGGTACAAATCTATACAATATTTCACCTTGAATGAATCTTACCTATTCCTCCAAATTTTAAAATCAGACACTTGGAACATTTACAAGCCAAATCAAAGCATACCATATGCAAGTCAAAGAAAACATATTCAAATATCAAAGTCAAATCATTATCTACATTCATATATAAAATTATCATGATTTTATAATCACACTTGATTGGATAGTTATGTGTGGCTTGATCTCCATCTTTGAAGTACCACATATGTAGATATAAATCAATAATCAAATGAAGGTTATTGTGGTCAGCTCAACCCATTATGCTTTATTAGTTTTTTTAGGTATCTATCCCACATAATCACACCTAGGGTTTCAAGTTTAATGAGGTCAAATTTTGGAGTTTTACACATCAAAGGGCTTGACATTGCACACACATAGAGTTTAGAGATAGGAAAATGTGACCACATGGCCACAAACCTATTTTTTGGCAAAGGTTACTATCAACAATAGATACTAACATAGATATAACAAAGCTTCCCATATGCCTATATAAATATAGTTCCTAAATTATATAAATCAAAGGCATGATTCATTTTGGTTTCCACCTTTAAAACAAAGTCACAATCAGATGATTGGTTATAAAAACTAAGTACTTACCCCTTTATTTTACTTACTATATTTACCATATGCAACTTGTCAAATCATTACAATCAGTTTTAATATTTTACATTTATATGTATGATCGATTTCCATTTTTATCAATTTAAATTCATATACTATACTAGTTTCTATTATATTAGGATTTCTAACACCAAAATAGGGTAAAAATATCATTTTTAGTCCTTACATCCTACATCTTGCTCATATATACCTTGAAATGCATGTTCATATTAAAAATGATATAAAATCTACTAAACATGTGATAAATGACATAAAAAAATAATGTAACTAATTGTTTACCCTATTTTTAGATTAATGTGAATCACAATAGGATAAATTGGAATAAATGACTCAAATTATAATGTATGGAAATAAATTTTAATGTAACAAACTAGAATTTAATTCATAATTAGATTTTCTATTCATGGAAAGTACAATAAGGGATAACCATTATTTATCTAATTGACTATGATAGTAATCTAAAAATAGTAATAGAGTGGAACATACATGACCTGTGATTTATCCAGATCTATAACTTTGTTTTTATACACTTAGGGTCATGAACATAAGACTTGGACATAAAAATTGTAGTTACTAGAGAAGATGTTACTTTATTAGGTAACTTTGGTTATTTATGATGGTACAATGTTATGCATTCACCTAATGTGTCTCTATATGCTTGATATTTGATGTTTCACTATGTGTGTAACTCTAAAAATAATATTCACTCTCCTTAAAACCATAGTATTGCTTGTGAAGTTAAAACCTTGTAAAAAGTGAGTTAGTGTAATTGGGATGAGTTGACCCCAATCACCCCTTGATGATTGAGCACTACTTATGTATCTAATATATTAAAGATGGAATTTAAGCCACGTGTAATTGTTTCTTTTTATTTGATTATGAAATTGTGTTATTTAACTATATGAATGCACCTATAAATATCAATTTGATCTTGAAATTTTTGAATCTTGACCTAGATTGGTATGTTTTAGACTTTGTTGATGACTAATCCTAGTGAATAATTTATAATTTGGGAATAATATGGTAAGTTTTATCAATGTGAAATAGTATATATATGATTGATAGATAAATTTTAGATGGATACTAATATTGGCCTTTTATTTGTAGTTATATTCACTCAATAGGGTAATTTATTATATCACTAAGATGGTATGTGAATGTACTGACCTGTGAAATGATTTGAATCTAAAAAATAACATTACTAGGAAAATGATGGTAATTTTAGCCCTAGGATAGTTTCATTGATGTTATTATCTGAGTCTAAAATTATTAATTTTGGATACATGAATGTAAATGTGGTGATATACAAATGTCTAAGTAGGATATCTAACAGATTTAATATAAACAAGGAGGTTTTCATAGGTGACTAATAAAAACTTAGGATAGATCTAGATCATATATAACATTAAGGTGGAGATAATGGTGAATAATACTTGTTTGAACATGCACAAGTTATTTAGGATATTGTTTCAAGATTGACATTTCCAATTGTCAAATAATAGATTTTTGTATCTAAAAATGCCCCCTTTTATTATAATATTATAATGTAGTGAAAATACTAGAGTAAAAGGATAAATATAATATTAAGTGTATACAAAAACTTTTTATTTTAGAGAGATATCCAAATGTGTATGGTACTCCAATAAAAACCTATAATGAAAATTTATTATTCAATGTCCATAGAATGAAATTTGAACTATAGTTGAAATCCGAAAGATCAAAGGAGTACACATGTAATGAATTAACCATGTTGTATTGTTACATATTAGAGATGTTTATTTGTTAAATCATCATATAATATTGTTTCTTCATTTAAGAACTTGGGGACAATAATAAATTAAGGGTAATCAATTCCCAATTAGAAATTTAACTAGGGTAAAGGCCATGGAATGGAAGAAAAATTCACCCAACCCACATGTAACTAATCCAACACTGATATTGTAGTGATAATATGCAATAAAGAAGCCACATAATTGGATCATGAAATAATGTACATTATGTTTATTGATGAAAAAAATCAACCACATTACTCATTTAAACATGAATCAAGCACTACAAATGGACTTATACCTTCAAGGTTGTGTCATACTTGAAAATAATTGATAAATAACTACATGTAAATATCAAAAGGGAAGTGAAGTGTATAATATCATGTAAAATCATGTCAAAATGTAGATAGTATATGTTGTCATAGTAATATTATATATATATATATATATATATATATATATATATATATATATATATAATCATGACATGTATGTAGCATATGGAATGTAGGGGAATATAAGTGGTATGTCAAGATTGTGTTTTTATAAATCATACTAGTAATTGTCACTACATAATATTATGTAGTAAGTAAGTGCATGATATAGATAATGGCACAAACATAAATATGAAGTTTATGATATGGATTAGGACACCTAAAAAATAAAAATTGTACAAGCTTAGATAACTAAAAATGCAATGCTACATAATAAAATAGAATGTCACACATAAGGCAAAGGGGATGCATGCAAGGGACATAAATATTTTGTTAATAAAAAAGGATAAGGAGATAAAAACAAATGGAAAAAAGTTATACAATGAATAATGATAAAGAGATAGAAACAAGGGTAAATAAGTAATACAATAAACAAGGATAAGGAGCCATAGGTAAAGGACATAAATATATCACACTAAACAAGGCCAATGTGTCACACACAATAAAAATATATATAAATAGCCTATAATTTAAAATCAACAACATAAATTAAGTATATAAGAAAATATAACTATTCTATACCATCCATATATATCAATCTCATGTCATAATAAAGTAGCATAATCATATATCACTGTGTAAGAAATTAGTAACTAGAAAAGAATGTGTAAGCAATCTATGTAGATCAATACGGTAAAAGGTCATAGAAATATATAACCTATGATAATGTACCTTATAGAATTATATGTCCCCAACATTGGCATGGCCCCTAGGTATAGGAAAGATCCATCATCTATGTGTGCATATATAATTTATATGTCCTATATTACACTCATATACCTCATGAAACATGTGAATATGAAAAATAATATGAAATATACCAAACATTTGATAGATAATATATGTAAATAATGTACTATAACAACTAATTTCATGCTCAAGTCATGATTTTAAATTTTTGAAGATTTATTTTTGTATTTTATAGTTTTTTTTTGTATTTATGAATTCATCTTAAAATAAATGTTATAAATAAGTCAATAAGTCATCCTTGTCGACATCTAATTTGATATATCCTCACTTATGCTTGAGATTATGTAGGTACATTGATGTTTCTTCTACCATGTCTCAATTTCCATATTCTATATTTGTAATAATCTTTTGATTTTTTTTCTTAGTATGGGGTATCATTTCCATCATATTGTATCTTGATTATATTTAAATCACATGAGAAGGAAATGTCTTGATATATTGTGCTCACTATGGAACCCATTGTTTGCAACCATAGCTATCACAATTTTAATGTCAACTAATTAGTATGAGGCATGACCCATTTGTATGTATCAAAAAAACATTATCCATAAGCAATGGGTAAAATAACATATCCAATGGATATTATTGTAATTATTTGATGTCATGTCCCAACTATTATATAAACATAATATTTCACATGGTTTCCCATTTGTATCCATCAATCATGATGTGTTCCCAATAGTCACCAGATATTTACCTTGTAATGGTCAAGGCAACCTATTGTGATTATTTATAAGTTTTACTTGTGGTTGAAAATGGTGTGATTTTGGAATTTAATGTGAGTTTTACTTGTTGATTATGTATCACCTTAAAATGGATTAGATCTTATATCTTTGAGTCTTATTTTGTATTTCTTCACAATGATTTGTGTCATGTCCCATGATTATACAATAATCAAAATATTATTTTTATTCAGTATGTGAAATCAATCCCACTACTCAATGTTTAGTAGATGGAAATTTAACAATTTTGTGATCATGTATTATTTTCAAAATTGTTAATGGTCTATCTTAAATATTATTTACTTATAATGGTGTTGGTGATTTTGTATCTAAAAACTCCATATTATGCACTTATTATTTCTCACAACCATTTTGATAGTGTGAAATGTATATTTTTACTTGTGGCCCCATAATGATTAAATTCATGAAGACTTGATTTAGTGTTAGGTTTAACCTATGAGGATTTTGGTATGATAATAAATTATTACTTTTTTTTTATTTTGATTGTACCAAGTATCTGACATTATGACCTTTCCTTTTACCCTAGAATATTATGCTTGAGTGGAAGTAATTGATTTATTAGTTTTATTTGCATATTAATTATCCTAATAGTATCCTCAACCAATAGGTGTGAACATATTATGAGACAAATAATCATCTGGGTCAAAAATATTGAAGTTTATCTTACACAAATTGTCATATATAGGATTTTGTATATCATCCTAATCACTATCATAATTATATTAAATTATATAAGTTTGATTTTATAAATTAACCAAGAGAAAGATATCAATATTTCTATATTTTCACTTTATGGTATATTATGATGTTATAGTAGCTTGTGATGTTGTCATTGTAACTAGTTATTTATAATTTCCTTTACTAGATTCACACACCTTATATGTATATAACTAATCTAGTGGTAAAATTTGTGTTGTTGCTACTATAGGGTCATCATAAAAATGTGATTAGTTATGACCAATATATGATGCCATTTTGTAATATCAAAATGGGTTATCATCTATAAGAAAATATATGCCTAACAATCATGTATGAAGTTGATACATTTATGTTATGTAGATAATGCTAATTCTATGGTATTTATCTAAGGTCACCCTAAAATTATATTATAATTCAAATTAGTGTGTATGATTTGGAATAAATTGGTAACCATTTTGGTTTCTAATCTCACATCCAATGTTATGGACACAAATACTTGAAGTGGAGTGCTAGCAATACTTTTATGATTTGTTTTGATTTTTTAATTGCATTCATATTTATGCCAAAATTGTTGTAAAAAATTAATACTAAAAATATTCAATCCAAAACCATTACCTACTAGAACACAATTTATTAATTTTGTTTGAACTTAAAAATGAATGAATAATGTTAAATTTTGATCAATAGTGTGCTAATGCGGTAGATATTCCTTGTCAAAAGTAATGAATTTTTATATAACATTGACTTTGTTACTGATAGACATAAAGCATGTTGATTATGTATTACTTAAGATAGTTGTCTCATGTAATGTTGAACATAAGATATCATTGTCAATAGTTAATATTTTTAGTAACTTAAGGATATAAATATTAGCATGGGTGTTTTTTAATTTATCTATGATCTCATACACTATATATTGATTGGATTGGCTCATGGGAGCTAGAGGGGGTTGAGGAATAACATGTTGAATACCTATATTTTTTTGGTGCCTTACCTCCCATAGTGTTGATATCATGGACCATATAAAACAATATAATTAATGGGAAAATAATGGGCATGGGATGGTAACTACTAAAATATTAAGATCTAGGAGGAGGAACAAAAGGGGTTAGACATGCACTTTGGTTCCTAGTGGTAACATGTAAAAATTTAGGTTGGATTTTGAAATAATATGAATTAGTGAATCCTAAATATCTTTTTTTTTATAAAATTTTAGCCTTATTAATAAAATTATATTTAACCAAAATTATATATATCAAAGTAGAACAATATTAAATGATTACAATTATGACTTGAGTCAACTAGTAAGGGAAAAGTACATTTATTAAAGCCATGTGTAATTTAAGTGAAAATTAGAATCACATATAAAACTAATACCCTAAGGTATAAATAAAAAATATATATAAATAAATATGTAACCCTAATGGAAAAATAGTGTTTGGTAATGCTCAAGAAATATTTAGGTTCACCAAAATGTTTACCTTATTTTTAGATTAATGTGAATCATAATAGGATAAATTTTAATAATTAATTTAGGTTATAATGTATGTAAATCAACAATAAATATGAATTTAACAAATTATAATTGACTTGATAATCTTCTTTTCTAATTATGGAAAGTATAACAAAGGTTAACATACTTAACTTCACTATTTTACTAATTAACTACGACTGTGTTCTAACACTAGGAATGGGATATAATAGGGTCTATGATTCATAAATTTTTTGAACTATCTATATTCACATAGGGTCACTAAAATTAGGTCTAGACAAAAACATCAATGGTAGTGATTGGAGATGACATTACTATCCTAGGAAACTTTGGATCTATGTGGGCATACAGTGTGTTTCACTTTCCTAATGTGTCTATGTGAGTGTGATATTTGATGATTTATTATGTGCATAAATCCATAAATTACCTTAATTATATTTAAAAACATAATTTAATTTTTGAAATATAATAAAATATAAAAAGTGAGGAAGTGTAATTTGGCTGAGCTAACCCTAGTCATTCCCTTGATGATTGACTATTACCTACATATCCAATACTTTGAAGAGGAAAGTCAACTTGCACATAGTTATTACCCTTAGTGTAATTTTATAATTTTTTTATTTAAATATATTAATACACCTATAAATATGGATTCAATATTGATATGTTGAATCTTCACCTAACTTGGTACACTTCATACTTGGATGATGATTGTTCCTAGTGATTGATTTATAAATTGTGAATAATAGGGCATATTTTATCAATATGTATCAATGTATTGATGATTGAGATATAATTTATATATGGATACTATGTTTTACCTATATTTTTATTTATATGAACTCAATTAGGTAATTTATTGTTCCACCAACATGCTAGGTTAATGGGCCAACCTATGCGAATGATTTTATTTTAAAAAATAACCATTGCTAAGAAAAGGAAGGTAACATCAACCTTAAGTTAATTCTATTTAATTTATTGTCTAGGAGAAATGAATGTAAATATGGTGATTTTTAAATGTTTGAGTAGGAAATTTAACTAATTTAAAATAGATTAAGAGGTTCATGTATGTGATTGATAGTGTTTCTATACGATTTCACTTTCTACATTCAAAGAGAGAATAAGAAACTAGAAGAAATGGTCTAAGGCTTGTATGTACCTGGATGAAGTCGTGCGCACCATAATCTAGATGTTATGAGAACTCCTCTTTGGTTGTGGAGGATGACACCTGAAAAGGAAAGAGACTAAAACATGAAAAGGCGTTAGATGAGGAGATGGCGGGCTGCCAAGCGAAAGCTTGATCCCAAAATCAAAAGCTTGAGGGATGTCAACCCACTGACTGATAGAAATAATGTCTGATACAAGATAGAATGATAAAAGACTGAAATGATTAAGGACTAAAAAGGAAATGGAAGCAAAATCTTATCTGAATGCTGCTGTTATCCTGGTCATAGTTGCTGACGTCAGGGATTTTGCCAGCGTCAGTCAAGGAAGGTCATTGATGTCAGTTAGGCTACCGACGTCGGTAGGGGAAATAGACGAGGTTAGCTGGGGAAATAGTTAGGGATGAGTTACAGGTCTAGTCTTGGTCTACAGAATGGACTGAGGCTTTGTCTGAGGGTCTAAGGGTCTGTGTGGGATTCAGAGGGACTATTTGGGGTCTGAGGAGTAGTCTGAGGGTTTGTGTAGAACTGGTTGGGTAGAGGGGACTGTTAAGAAAGTGACTGGCTAGAACTAGAAGCACAAAAGGGGGATGAATGAGAGGTAGGGATCTGAGAAGGCTTTTTAGCCTCTCAAAGATAGATAGGGAAGGTCGAGGCAGTAGTTAGCTAAATAGATAAATGTAGATAAGAAATGAAATGGAAAACAACACTATGCTTACCTCTTGCTTGCTGATTGAAGAATGGAAAAACCTATTTTTGGAGCTAGTGAAGGACCTGTAAATGGAGCTGTTGCTTGGAGCTCTTCCTACAAGATGCTTGTAGCTACTGGTGTTGTTGTACGAGGGGGAGGAGAAGAAAATATGAATGGAAAAGTGTCAAGAGAGTTCTATTTGCAGGGGCCAGAGAATGGTTGCAGAGAATGGTCTTGAAGGCTGTCGATGCCGGCAGAATCGCTGATGTCAGATGCATAATGACCGACATCAGTGGCTGAAGAATGGGGACAGAGGCTAAAATTAGCCTCTATATGTTCTTACAAGCTGCCAGGTCAAGGGGCCATGGGAAAATGGTTGAGGGAGGCATAAATGGATGCAGGAGGAAGGATAAAGGGGAGATTTGGGCAATAAAGGCTAGGAGAGAGGTGGGGGGATCTAAGGAGGGGATCCAAGGTGGCATGGGTGAGGTGGAAGAGGGCCAAATAAATTAAAATATTTATTTGATAAATGGAGGGGGCTAGGATAAGGGTTAGGACATGGGCCAAGGGGGGCCAAGGGTGAAAGAAGACCTAGGGGGTAGACACGATTTTAGTGTCTACATTTGCCCCTTTTTGTCTTATTGGTTGTTATTGACGAACTGCAAGACAAAAATAGGAGTTGGTTACCCCAGGTATGGGATGAGGGGTTCCCCCCTCAAAGCAAGGGTCGAGGGAAGGGAACCTGAGATCGAGTGTCATTTGACATAGAGATGGATAGAGAGAGGGTGAGTGAGAATGCTGCAATAGTTGTGATTGTGCGTATACCACTTCACGGGATGGTCAGGTCAAATTGTCATAGGTCAAGCGTCGAGGAGTGCCAAAATTGAAATAATCAGGCCCCAGCATTAGTCGTAGCTGATCAGGTTATTCAATCTAAGATGAAGCTCCAATGTTCATCATGTTCCAGGTATCTCAGGCTCAGGAAGTGCTCCTAGAAACATGAAAATGTCACAAGTAGTGGAGATCAACTGGCTTGCGATCCTATACTTGTGAAGGTCATAAATAGTTTGTGCATAATTTTGCTAACCATTCATGGGGTAGCATACATGCAAAAACAACCAAGGCAATGTTGTCTTGGAAGTGGTCGGGGTCAGAGGAGATAGTCATGATCTCCATGGTCATTGGTCGATGTGGATGGATGGACAAAAGAAAGTGGTCGAGCTAACCTTAGAACACTGAGTACTACCTACATAGCCCTTGTGTGAAGGGCCTCAGGCCAATGTAGTTCTCCCTAAAAGGGAGGAAGAGGGTCAAAGGTATGGATTGGTCTTAGTCAAGGTCAAAGGATTGGGCAAAGGAAAGAATGGTTTGTCCATCAAGGAGACGAACAAATGAGGGTGGTCGAGCTAACTTCAGAAGACATCGTGTCATTTGAGTGCTACCTACATAGCCCTAGTCTTAGGGCCTCAGACCAATGTAGTTCAGACAAAGAGTCAAAGTGGTTGATGATTGGTTTTGGTCATGATGAATGATGAGGGTAAGATGATGTTGCAGCCTTTTCCATATTGTGTGATGGTGTATTCTACAACATTGGTCGAGTGGTCTTTCATCCCTAGCAATTTTCCATATTCATGATGGATGTATGCTAAAAATGAATTGAGGTCTATTTATGCTTCAACAAGTATTGGTTTATGCTTAACATAAATTGTGTCTGGTCGATAGTTTCCATGTGTATTGTTGTCCATAGAAACTATGTGAAATGGACTAGGTCATGTCGATGGTCTGAAAATGTTTTGGTTGGTTTGGTTTGGGTTTGGTTGGATAGATGATGATTGGGTTGAATGCGTGACCAAGATATGAAGGAAGTGAAAGGCATAATCGCCCTTTCATTGATAAGGACCAGAAGGATAGCATAGATAGGGGTTACTAGAACCAAGAGCCCCATTCATGCATTACATCGTTGACCAGTGATTGTGTTTAGAGAAGCAATCAAATCACTTAATGTTAAGTGAGCTCAAAATCCCTTGAGTATGCAGGGATGATAGGTTTGATATGATATGTAAGGGGGAACCCTTTTTGGCAGGAACAACTTTGCCCCTTTTATAGGTGACCCTGAGAATGACTATAGACAAGTCCATGACTCTAAAGTTTTGTCAGTCAATTTTTTTTTTATGAAGGCAGACTGATCAATGTGAGAAGCCTGTGATGGGATGTTGTCTTGATTTTTGGTCATGTTGTGAATCTGATCGATGTGGGAAGCTTCTAAGAAAAGTGCTGTGTATGTAGCAAACTTTAGGAATAGCCATCCTTTGAGGGAGTGGTCTATATTCTGCTTTATATGTTTTTGATATGACTTTGGCCTAGCTGTCCTTCAAGGGAGCAGTCTAGTAAATACAGCAATGATGATGCAGCTATCCTTTGAGGGAGCAGTCTACATTTATAGTTTTATGACCTCAAAATATGCATCCCATTTTTATAGTTTCTATTGACTGGACTTTTGGTCATGGACTTGACTATAGAGGCTTAGAGGGTTTCCCTTTTATTAGGACGAAGCATTCATGCTTGATAAAAGGTTTAGGATTGAGGGTTGAAGGAGATAGGAATGATGGTGATAGGGATTGCTCAAGGGATCAAGCTCAAGTTAGATGTCAAGTGAATAATTACTTGACTAACAGTGGACTGGTCAAAGATGCAAGGCATAAAAGGGACTCAGGTTATAACAAAGTCCTGACCCATGATTGTGTTATGATGTAAGGTCCAAGTCAATTGGGAGCAAACTTGCCCCATTTGCTTCGTTCCAAATTGGTCACATGTTGATTGATGTTGAAAGAGTTGGTTGATGTTTGGTTGAAGTTTGGGGTCGATGCTGAAGAAGTTGATTGATATTTGATCAAGGTTTGATTGAGGTCAGTTTGAACATTTGGTCAAAGATAGGTTGAATGCTTGGTCGAGGTCGGGTTGACGGTCTGGTTGAGGTCGGGTTGAATGTTTGGTCAAGGTCGGGTCGATGCTTGGTTGAGGCCTAGTCGAGGTTTAGGATTAAAAGAGTGATGGATATTTGGTCGAGACTGGGTTGAAAGGTTGGTCAAGGCTTGGATGAAGGTTGAATTCCCCCAGTGGCTAGGGAGAATGTTTGATAGATTGGTTAAGGTCAATTGAGGCTTGGTGGTCAGATTGACCATGTTGATGTTGAATAAGGGGGTTAAAGGTGGAAAAGGGACCATAGTCTGGCATGGAGATCCTGATTTAGGTGACGAGGTTTGAGAAGCATGGGTCGGTGTTGATGATTTGTCGAAGGGGTGGTCAAGAGGATCCTTGATGAGAAGGGTATCCTTTTTTTGGTGTTGACGAATGACTGCTTTAAGAGTGCAACAATGCTCAGTGTCATGTCCCAGAGTGTGGTGATAATGATAGAATTTAGAGTTGTTAAACCAAGATGGTCTTGATCTGAGAGTTGATGAGTGGGATGGTGTTTTGGGTTTGTTGATAGTATGGTTGAGAAGAAAGGTGTCTTTCTCCAAACATTGGTGAATGACAACCTTAAGGGCACAACAATGCTCAGTGTCATGCCCAGGCGTGCGATGACATGCACAAATCTGAGTGTCATTAAACTAGGGCAGTTTTGGTCTGAGGGATTGATATGGTTTAAGAGGCAGGAGATTGATGCGAGAAGACTGCAATAATTGTCGTAATAGTAGGGAATAAGAACCTGCTAATGGGTCTGGATGCTTTGTTGCAGTGGGGGTTGATGACTTTGGTTTGAGAGGCGTAAGAGGCGTTAGTCGTACCATCATTTTCGTGGGTGGTGTAACCACACATGGAGATGTCACTTTGGTGGTGATAGGTGTTGGATGTTTTGGAAGAAATATATGTCTGATGGGTTGAGAGAGTAATGGAGGTGACTTGCCTCTTTGAGATATGGGAGTAGGAAGCACCCCTATTAAAGTGGACAGATGCAGGCCCAAAATTGAAGGTAATGATGAAGGTGGGGGAGGAATCCTCTGGTGTGTTTTAGTGGCTCTCTTTGATTTGGGTTGAGGACCACCGTTGTGCGAGGTGAGGTTAGATACGGGTTTGGGTTCGGATGTGGATGGAGGTGAGTGAGATGTAGCAATCTCAGGCAAAGGGTAAGAGGAAATCATGACTGGGTCTTCCTCAGTCAAAATGGGTGAAGAGACTGGTTCTTCTCTTGATGGAAAAGAAATAGGAGAGTGTGGCTTTGCAGTCAGATATAGCGTAGGAATGGTCATGGTCTCGATGTGTGGTTTAGGTGTGGGGAATGTATGATCCCCCATTGATGAAAAAAAGGATGAGGGTGAGGCAGCCGATGTGGGTGCCATCAAAGCATCCTCCAATATGAGAGAGGTCAATGGAGGACTAATAAGAGAAGAAAATTCTTCATCCTATGGGAGAGGAATAGGGGAAGAAGGGTCTTCCACCTGTGAAGGAGATTGGTCAGGGACAAGAGAAAAGACAGTGTCGACCGTGCATATATCATGGTCTTAAAGGTCATTGGTCATGGTCTAGACATTGTTTTGAGTAGGCAGATGGTTAGGAAAGGGTTGTTTGAAGATGTCAAGGTGTTGGTTGGGCAGTGCATTCAGGTTGTCCAAGATGAGATCCCCCTTGTCTAGCATGTCTTGGACGATGTTTTTGATGGTTTGACAGTTGTCTGTGTCATGGCCGTGGATGCAGTGATAGTTGTAAAAGTCGTTCTCCCTGTACCATGTAGGGATAGGTATTGAGGGGTTGAATTAAAGTGGTCGGATTGAAGGGAGATTGAGGACCCCCTACTTGACAAGTTTATCCAAGAAAGAGGCATATGATTCTCTAATTGGAGTGTATTGACATTGTATAGATCATCGTTGGAAGTGTCTATTGATGTAGTCTGATGTTGAAAATTGAGGTCGGTTGGTTATTGTTGAAGATGATGGTCTAAAGATGATAGTGTTTGCCGACCCCTTGGACTGGGAGTGGGCAGAAGAAGGTTTGGATGAAGAAGGGTCATTAGATTTTGCGTTGTTATTACGCAATTTGACCTTATTTTCATTGATGGCATAGAGTTCAAGCTTTCTTTCCATGGTGAAAGCTTCATCGAAAGTGCAGAATGTCTAGATTTTCAAGGTAGAAGAGATGTGCCTAGCACATGCTCGAGAAAAGAGCTCGATGAGCTTAGGTTGAGGCAAGGAAAAGGAGAGCTAGTTAATCAAGGCTCTCTAACGGGCGACAAAATCGACTATTGATTCGTCATCAAATTGCCTGATGGAATAGAGGTCTGTGATTGAGACTTGTTTAGTGATGTTGATAGAAAAATGGTCAAGAAATAATTGGGTGAGTTGAGCGAATGAAAAGATAGAATGTCTGGTAAGAGAGCTATACCAGTCAAGGGCGGGGCCAAAAAGTGACATGGAGAACATGCGTAGAAGTAACACATCATCATGGGTTATAAGATAACAAGCATGTCTAAATGCTCATAGGTGTTGTTGTGGGTCCTCTTTACTCTGAAAGCGAGTAAGTTTAGGGAGTTCCCACTGATTGGGATAAGATCAGATAGGCATAGAAGGATGAATGGGTTTGTTGCAAATTTGGTCATAGGAAAGGACATTGTGTGAACCAGAAATAGAGGTCTCAAGACTAGACATTTTATCCATCAACATTTTGATTATGTTAGCTGATGGATTGGTGGGTGGGGCAGC
The DNA here is from genome assembly GCA_037957365.1 of Torreya grandis. Classification (NCBI taxonomy): domain Eukaryota; kingdom Viridiplantae; phylum Streptophyta; class Pinopsida; order Cupressales; family Taxaceae; genus Torreya; species Torreya grandis. The sequence continues at coordinate 395,351 of JARHVA010007620.1, read as the reverse complement.
CCTAGGTTGTAGCGTGCTTGAAAGAGGCTAGAGGAGGCATATGACGTGGTTGGTTATGCTTGTGTAGGCACAACATATGGGTAGTGCATCATAGGGGTAGATGTCATGGTCAAAGAGGCTTGTGTCATGAAGTTGGAGGACATAAGTTTACTAGATACCGCCATAGGTGGTTGAGTGGTGGCACTGGTAAAAGGATAGGTTGTCACTCCTGCATGTATAGGTGCAAGAGTGGGTGAGGTCGAGACAACCAAGTTCTGGTATGGTGTAGAACCTGGTTGAATTGTGTGAAGTTGAGGGGGTAATGACACCCCAATGGAGGCAGGTTTGAAAATAGATGGGGAGGCCAAACTTTGCGTATTGGCCATGGTTGAGTGACTAGTCAAGACAATAGGCTGAGTCATGATGGGTTGGGTAGCGGATGACATCGATGTCATTATTGCTGTGAGTAAAAGGTCCCGCATTTGGTTTCTTGTGAGATAGTTTTGGAGGGCTTTGACATTGAGGTCCAAGAATCTTTCAAAATCTTGGTCCCCTTCAAGGACAATGGGGGTCTGAGTCGGGGTCAGTCGGGTTGGAGTTCTTTCGGTCTCCGAGTGGAACTCCATTATAGGACTAGTTATGGACAGGGAAGACGAAAGCAGTTGATGCCTCGCGTGGTCAAGAAGAGCCTTGGTTTGACTGCGTGTCAAAACCATTCAAGGCAAGAAGGGTCAGGTTTCAAAAACTATGTTTTTTTAGTTTCAAAAACTTAGAATGTGGTTTTTGATAGAAAAAGGGGTCGAGTTTTAGGATGCTGTTTTGAAAAAAGGGACTATGATAGTGACTGACATCGGTTGAAAAACTGATGTCAGTGATATCAGAGGGCTGATGTCAGTCAGATAATCGATGCCGGCAAGGAAGTGTTGCCGACATCAGTGGTAAAACTGATGCCGGTGACTGTGATTTCTAGAAACCCAAAAGATTTGAGAGTTTTTGGAAAAAAGGAAGAACATCCTCACAAGCTCAAAAAAGTAGATAAGAACATAAAAATAGAGATGGAGACAGGCAGACCCTAAGCGTTAAATCCTAAGAATCAACTTTTAGAATCCTGTTGCTTATGCCTTAAAGTGATGTTTGGGAAGATTGGCTTTTGAGACGGGTCCTAGAAGAGGTAGTCTATGGATGGTTTTAGGTTTTTTTAGGCACTCAAGAGTCTGGGTTAGGTTCGGTACATGGCCAGGTGCTAAGGAGCAAGCTCCCCTCACTTCACGAGCCCAGTGATAAGCTAGTCTTGCTTATCCAAAATATACCTTCCCTATAGATTATCCTCTGCTAGAGAACAGAGTGGGCTTTCCCCTTGGTGATGAAATCCAAGTGAGATTGCCAGGGAGGGGTAAGGTATCTGTTGGGGGATGAAATCCCAGTCGGGCCTTGTCTCAGGTAAGTTTGATGTTTGATTTGTGCAAGTGATTAGGTTGTGTAACATAAGTGTGATTAATTCATGATGCAGTCTAATTACTAGATGTGGACTAAGAAATGCAAGCAAGCAAAAATGAAATGTAGTGTGTTTTAAGCCCAAGTCAAAATGTTAGTTCGTATGAAGACAAGTGGAGAAAGGGGTGAAGAGTATGATTTTTGACTAGTCTAAGATGCAAGAAAAGAAAGAAGATTTCTTTTTAATCCTGCTTATGATGTCTTTTAGAAGATAGAAGAAAGAGATGAAAAGGAGAATCCTAATGCACCCTATATGAATAGAAATAAAAGAACCCAAGGAAGACCCTAGGGTTCCACCGGGCGTGCCAGAATGTTTCTATATGATTTCGCTTTTTACATTCAAAGAGAGAATAAGAAACTAGAAGAAATGGTCTAAGGCTTGTATGTACCTGGATGAAGTCATGCACACCGTAATCCAGATGTTGTGAGAACTCCTCTTTGGTTGTGGAGGATGACACCTAAAAAGGAAAGAGACTAAAACATGAAAAGGCGTTAGATGAGGAGATGGTGGGCTGCCAAGTAAAAGCTTGATCCCAAAAGCAAAAGCTTGAGGGATGTCAACCCACTGACTGATAGAAATAATGTCTGATAAAAGATAGAATGATAAAAGACTAAAATGATTAAAGACTAAAAAGGAAATGGAAGCAAATGCTTATCTGAATGCTATTGTTAGCCTGGTCACAGTCGCCGATGTCAGGGATTTTGCCAGCGTCGGTCAAGGAAGGTCATCGACGTCAGTTAGGCTACCGATGTCAGTAGGGGAAACAGATGAGGTCAATTGGGGCAATAGTCAGGGATGAGTTATAGGTCTGGTTTTGGTTTGTAGAATGAACTGAGGCTTCATCTGAGGGTCTGAGGGTCTGTGTGGGATTCAGAGGGACTGTTTGGGGTCTGAGTAGTCTGAGGGTTTGTGCAGAACTGGTTGGGCAGAGGGGACTATCAGGAAAGTGACTGGCTAAAACCAGAAGCAAAAAAGGGGGGATGAATGAGAGGTAGGGGTCTGAGAAGGCTTTTCAGCCTTTCAGGGATAGACAAGGAAGGTCTAGGCAGTAGTTAGCTAAATAGATAAATGCAGATAAGAAATGAAATGGAAAACAACACTATGCTTACCTCTTGCTTGTTGATTGAACAATGGAAAAACCTGTTGTTGGAGCTGTTGAAGGACCTGCAAATGGAGTTGTTGCTTGGAGCTCTTCCTATAAGATGCCTGTAGCTATTGGTGTTGCTGTATGAGGGGGAGGAGAAGAAAATATGAATGCAAAAGCGTCAAGAGAGTTCTGTTCACAGGGGCTGGAGAATGGTTATAGAGAATGGTCTTAAAGGCTACCGACGTCGGCATAATCACCGACATCGGCCGCATAATGACTGATGTCGGTGGCCGAAGAATGGGGATAGAGGCTAAAATTAGCCTCTGTCCATTCTTGCATGCTACCAGGTCAAGGGGCCATGGGAAAATGATCGAGGGAGGCATAAATGGATGCAGGAGGAAGGATAAAGGGGAGATTTGGGCAATAAAGGCTAGGAGAGAGGTGGGGGGATCCAAGGTGGCATGGGTGAGGTGGAAGAGGGCCAAATAAATTAAAATATTTATTTGATAAATGGAGGGGGCTAGGACAAGGGTTAGGACATGGGCCAAGGGGGGCCAAGGGTGAAAGAAGACCTAGGGGGTAGACACGATTTCAGTGTCTACAGATAGCAACTTAGGATAGATTACGCTCATAACTAGCATGTGGGTGTGTGAGAATGGAAAATAAGATTTATTTAGAGATGTAAAATTAATGTAGGATAAATTTAGGTCAATATTTACATTTACAAGTATCAAATACTATATTTTAGTATCCACACTAGAAAAACTATCTTTCTTAGGTCCTAATTTTAGATTTTAGATTTTTGAAGTATTTGATTATTTTGTAATTTTTAAATATTTTAATCTATATGTATGCTAGTTAAAGATAAAATTAATGGGATGTGCCCTTGTAATTTTATGGATCTTTTAAAATATTTAAATATTGACTTATAATAAATTTATTATCTTATACACTTTTCATGTTAGATGCATTTGCTAGCTCTATCTCACATGCACAACTATTATATGGATATTGATTCTCTAGACTCAAAAATTTCACCTTTGTTGTGATTTCATGAGATGTTTTTTTATTGAGTTTAAAAAATTTATTTCCATATATTTTATTGATCTAAATATGTTTTATGCCTAAATAGTAATAGTCTCAACTTTGAGGTTAAATGTGACATGATTATGATTCTCGTCAAATGTTGCACCCATTAATCTAAGGCATGATTTTCCTATTATAACATCATATTTATTCAAAGTTTTATTTAACATAAAATATAACTAAACATGTTTTTATACCAAGATTTACATCCCATTAAATGGATCATATTCATAGCTTAGATGAAGGAACCTTATGAAAGTTTTTAATGTCATATCCAAGAGAGTTGAGAAATGACATATTACAATAAATACATGTGTTATCAACCCTAAAATTTTTGCACTTCTTAACATCTATATGATGACGAGTTATCATATATTTTAGAAGTAAAATATGATATGTAAATTCCCCCTTATAAATCATACTTATGACATTAGTATTTTTAGGTACCACTTTCTTAATCAAATATGATTTCTTTGTTTCTTTTATCATAAGTAAACTTTATTATTTTTCCTATGTTTATTTTTACATCTAATCTTTTAATAATTTCTCTTTTTTTAACTTTTTTAGTTGAAACATTTTTAAAATAACTTTTATTATTTTTTATTTTAATAACTATTTGTTTTGAAAATGTTTTCTATGTAAATTTTCATATTCTAATTTTTTAATTTAGTTTTTTATTGTCTAATTGTTCCTTAGAATGTCTAACCAAAATTTGATTAGATTTCTAAATTATAGAAGGTATGTTTCAATTTAGTGGTGATTTAATGAATGTTTATTTATATGTGTTGCCTTTTTTAATTAAGTAAACTTAAATAATTTTAAAACTAAGATTGATTAATTTTTTATAAAATATAAAATTGGTACAAAAATTTTAACATAAAATATAGATTATGATTTAAATAAATTCTATTACTAATTATGGAAAGTTATAAGGGATTAAAATACTTAAATTGTGTACTTTTATGTGTAGTTTTGATACTAAATATTGGTAGAAGAAAGTTTTAAAGTGAATCATGAGTCTATCAGATCAAGAACTAAGACTTTGGATGTCCTTAAATAAAAAATTAGTCTCCATATGCTATCAATATATGTTAGCATCCATACATTCTCAGATTTGTTTGTGAGTGTAGTGCCTTTTTGTTTTTATAAAGATAATTGTGATTGATTCTAATATATCTATGTGTGATATTAAATTTTCATTATGTTTAAAATATCCATAAACCTATCTCATTCTCTTTAATCCCATAGGTTCACTTGAGACACTAGGTTTAAGATTACAAAAAGGAAAATGGTGGGTTAATTTGACCTAGACTAATCCCAAATGAATGGCTAAGTTTTGTCTACATATAAAATACCATGAAGAGGGAAATTAAACTACATTTTGTTCTATTTTTTATATGTATGTGTGAAATAATGACCATTAAATGAATGAAACTTGTGATCTAGCTTTTGATACTTAGAAAATAGAAAATTTGGCTTGGCTTGAGTGGTTCAGACCTAGGCTAAGACTTGATCCTTATGAATAATGGATGAATTATAAAGTATGTGTATATATTTATTTTTTATGATTCTTAGACAAGGAATAGGATTATACCTATTGTGTATTTATATGGGGACTCTTTGGGTTGTTTCTCCACCACCAAAATGTAAAATGTATGGGTTGACCTATGAAGATAATGTGAATTTAGAAAATGAATATTTCTTGGAATGGGGATGATTTAATTATAGTTAGATGCATACAATATTATATAGGCATAAAATTTCAATTAAATCATCGAACAAGCATGAATACTAATATTATGATCTATAGATAGTCTGAGTATGCTAATGCACATATTAAGTATAGAGTGGGAAAATCCTATAGGTGATTGATAGTAATTTTGGAAGATTAGACCCAAAAAAATCATGTGAATGATAGATAAGGGTGTGTAAGAGTTAAATGTGTACACATACATCATGTAAGTTGAAATTATGTCAAGATTGTCATTTCCAAGTGTATAATACTATATTTTAGTGTTTGTAACTATGTAATCACATTGGATTTATAATCCATATATAATATTTGATACACAGTTCCATTTTGACATATGAACCTATTTCAAGGTTCTGTGTTAACATAAAAACCTATTTTGTGGTTAAATTCTAACATAACAACTTTTTTGGAGGTTATAAACTTACATAAAAACATGATTTGGATGTTTGAAAAAAGAATTATGATGATATTTAGAGTAGTGCAGTTGATTTTTCTATGTCATTCAAATTTTATAATTTATCTTTATCCAATGGTTAAAAGACATTAATACCACTCAAATCATGGTTTTAGGTTGCATATATTTAGGGCATAATCACCTTGTGACATTCTCCAAATGAGTTTAATAATTGGTATCTTGGTTCACATACCCTTAGGTGTACTTGTTCATTAAATTTTAAATTTTAAATAATTCAATGATCTATAATATTTCATAAATAAAAATTGATCCATACATGTTTACTTCTAGGTTTTATATGGAGAAAGTGTGATATTTGGAGGATACCTATCAATACAAACTAAATTTAATCATAGGTACCAAAATTATAATTTTATCCTTTTAATATAATCTTTGCAATATTATAATAAATGGGGGAGGGATTTTTAGATGCTTTAATTTATTATTAGACAATTTGGAAACATCATTTTTGCATAATTTGACATAATTGGACTTTGTGTACATATTTGACTCTTGAGAAAATTTTACCTATCTGTCCACCCACTTGTTGTCATGGCTAATCAAAAATACAAAATACACATATTTAGGATCACCCTATTCTATTCAATAACATTTTATAATTCTAAAAAATGTCTCTATATCTTTGATTATCAATTTTATCTCTTGGGAAAATACTGTCAACAATCAGATAGGTATAGGTTACCCTAAGTGTATGCCTCTACATGTAGTGTCTAGGACCACTCAATGGATTTTTTTAAATTGGTAAGTCTCCGTTAGGATAGCATAGACATGTTTTAGGTTTTATTCAAAATAATAACTATCAATGATTAAGGTGTAAATATAAATCAATCCTAATGTCCTACTCACTTGGTCATGTAACATTCACTTAGATATAACATTAAGAATAACATAAAATATTGAGGAATACATTATCACATTATTGATAAATTATCAAAAAGGCATACATTTATAAATATCCATAGAAAGAGATATCCTAGATCCAAATTTGAATAAAAATGTAGGTCAAAATTTCTTGATGCCAAATGTCAAAATCTAAACATTACATTACAGTTTATATTGATCGTAATGGTGTGCACACACACTTAGGTGGAATAAATATATGTGGTTCGATCCATATTAAAAGTATTGGAATGTAGGAAACACTCAATAACTTAATGGGACATGGTTTTGGTTGTCCAACTCAACATACTAACCCATTTCTCAAGGGTCATCTTGTGGTTGATAGTGAGATTAAATTTTTAAAGGAAGGAGAAGGAAAACATAGATCTGCACATAAGAGACATATATAGGCACAAGTGTAGTGTTCTAAAGAATCATAGAATTTATTAGTCAACAGGACACTACTAGCATAGCCTAGACATTATCATTCATTGTAGGGGTATGAGTTTTGTCAATAATGTCTACACAGGGTTTGAGCTCCTTTTTATTTATGTGAGTGGTTACATAGTAGATACAAAGTATTTTTAGGGATGGTGACAAATACAATGAATGATTTTTTAAAAATAAGCAAAGTACCCTCCCCTTAGTGGTTTTTAAATTTTTAATTTTTTAAGTGCAATGTGAATCTACCATTTTACACTCATATTTATATTATTATTTCCCTATTTTACATAATATAAATATTCATAGTTTTACTTCATTTAGATAAAACTAATCATAAAAAAAGCAAAAAAATCATAATCCTAATGTAAAAATGAGATCTAGGGATTGAAATAAATCTCATGAAGGATATGATTATGAGGTTGAAGTGGAATATTATAGCAATTATTTTCCTAAAATTCAAGTCTTTCTTCAATAACATCCCAAAAATTTAGAAAACTACTAATAATAAATACACACTCTTATGATGGCTCATTTTATTGAGACTCCTTCCAAACATTACTTATCTAAATGAATTTTTTCAAGTAATTTTAAGATATCATTTGATCTTTCTTCATCCACTAAACCTAAAATAATAATGAGTATGATTGATGCTACCATTAGTACCCCTACTCAAATCACTAATACAAAAAACAATGTTAATTTCATAATTAGTGCTGCTAAGATTCACACTCCAATCAACATGTAACTCAAGCATCTCAAAGAAACAAAAATACACCCAATAATAATCAAATGATGATGCATGTTTTGAATCAAATGGATCAGATGAAATTAACTAATTACATCCATTTTATATAAATTCAAAATAAAATTTTATAAATGAGAAAAAAAACCTAAATAAATTAGCTATGTAGTTCCAAATCAATGTACCCCACCCCTCCTGAAGGATCCTTTTGGAAATATTATTTTTATATTTGATAGGGTAAAAGACTAGGTTTTTCAAGGATCTTGGAACCACATTAGTGAAATATAGAAATTATGAATATTCCAAACAAAGTTTTCCCCAAAAAAAACATTAAAAAAAACTAAATTAATTTTGGGAATATTATTCCTTAACCTATAATTCATAATAAATTCATAAAAAATTTCCAAACAAATCCTTATTTATTAATTTCAACAATATAATTTGGGGGAATCATTCCCACCATCACCTATGATGAATCTACTAATACCCCTTTATGCCTTAAGGATTTTTGGAATACTTAAACTGATTGTATTAAACATCACACTTATGCACATACCAAAGTATTTTCAAAAACTCTAATAGGTGATTCTTTATAATGGTAAAATTAGCTTATACCTAAGTCTATCATCAAATTAGAAGTTTTGTTAAAGGCATTGGTTGAATATTTATAATATCATGATTTACATGAAAATAATTTGGGCAAATTGTTCAATTATAAAATAGTGAATAATGATCCAACCCATGACTTCATTAAACATTTGAAATCCATAGTTAATAAATTTGAGCATAACATGTCTGAAGAGAACCTCTTGAATAGTCTTAAAACTACCTTATATCCAATATTACAATTCAAATTTGGGTCCTTATTTTCCTCCTAAGTCATTATAAGAATCCTTTGATCAATACAAAAGTTAAAAAAACTTCATGAGATAATTTAAAGCTCCTTAATCCAAATGAAAATCTAAAATGGTTATGAGACTTCATAAAATATGAATGTTACTAATGATGGTTTTGATGACACTTATGATCATAGTTTTGATCTAAGAAAACTACTCATGTAATAATTTTAGGTGGTTCAAAAAATTAGGATGTTTCCCAATCAATAATTGGAAGTCTTTTTCACTTGAATTCTCTCTCAAATCCTAAAAACAATTCCCATAAACCTCTTAGAATTTAGGAGCTTAGGAGAAAGATTCATAGACCTCAACATAAATAATTTGGTGAGTCATAACCAAAACATAAATGGTATGATAACCAAAGTTTTGTTTCTTTCACACCAATTGGAGTCATCCTCACAAAAATTGTGGTTCTATTCACACTTTCATATATTCTTTCCTTATTGATCACAACTTTGACCATGATTTTATGGAAAGAGAACACTTTAAAGAATTCAAAAAAGTTTCAAAATATCATGAATATATTGTCAAGTTTTATGTAATTAACGAAGATAATTTTGACTTTGGGATCCATCAAAACCCTCTTTTGAATAATTCCAAAAGTAATAACACCAAACCTACAAAAAATAAAAAAATCTTATCAATTGTAAAAATTAACTAAAGTCAAATATAGGTACGAATTCCAAAGAAACATTGCTTAAATCTATCTCCTCTATTCATGAAAAAATATTATTTAACATGAATGTCATTAAGTTTATTATATATAATATCAATTATTTATCAACCATTTAAAATCAACCCAAAACACATCCAAAACCTAATAACTATATAGGCATATCCTACTAGTAATATTTCAATCTTTATCCCATAAAAACCATCAAATTTCTAAAAATAAAAAATAATAGTTTCAACGAAGCCAATATAGTTTAACGTTTTACCTATGTTTCAATTGTATTAGCCATGATGACACAATCATATGTTTCATCTGATATATTCATTTATTTCAAAAACTATATTGGTTGAGTTTATATAGTCATACAATGATTATATTAGATCTACTATGTTATTACAATCATATATTATTGAATATATTGTATTGGTTATGATAATACAATCATAAGTGACTACTTTTACTTGTTATTAGAGTTGAATTGTCAAAACAAATTCAAAAACAAAAATTTAGTTATAGATCCTTCTATGGTTAAAATTTATGTCATATAAACCTTTGTTTCTTAATAACAGTCAAGTCTAACACACATTAAACTTTAATAATAAGATTATATTGATGAGCTTTGTAATCTATCTAGATTGATTAATTTCCTCGAGATTATGTAAACATATCCAAATCATCACAATCACTTAATGTAATATATATTTGACATGAACATTCCCTAACCACCATATATGGGAAAATATGATACATTACTTTATTATAAGAAAATTATAATGAAACAAATGTGAAGTTTTATCTATTCAAGTTTATAATATAATGGACCAAGCCTTGTCCCTTAAATTTCCAATCCAATCTATGATTCATGATGAGATCCTTCTTCATGTGGATGACCCTCATTTTTTATTGTTAAAAATGGTGATTTAAAAGTCAATATAACCTTCATTTATGAAGGTTTAATTACTTATTTTGATTATTTATAATTCAATTACTAAATACAAATACTCCCATCAGTTTAATTTGGATTCATATCATATTAATTCCTTTAACAACTAGGTCAAAAGTTATGATCTTTAAATTTCCCCTTTCCAATAACATCTTTCATGGCTACCCTTCTACTCACTCATCACATGAGATCCATAATATATTATTCATGTCAAGGCATTAAATTCCCTTATTTTAGAGATATCTAAAAAAATCAAGGTGACACCAATTCTTGGGATTATCAATTTTTTAAAAAATATGGTGTATTTAATTAACATACTCTTGAAAATATCCCAACTATTTCATTTCATGAATATCAATGCTTTAACTATTTGTTCAATTTAGATATAGGTTGTAGTGGCCACACCAAGTTTGTGGGAGAATATCCCTCTTAGCCTTTTTTATTTTGATGATATATATATATATATATATATATGTATATATATATATGTATATATGTGTGTGTGTGTGTGTGTGTGTGTGTGTGTGTGTGTGTGTGTGTGTGTGTGTGTATATATATATATATATATGTATGTATGTATGTATATATATATATATCTTTATATATATATATATATATATATATATATATATATATATATATATATATATATATATATATATATATATATATATATATATATATATATATATATATATATATATAATGACCTTTATCTTATCATTATAGCTCAATTTCATCCTACCTTGAAACCCCATTTTTGTAAAAGTGTAATTGATGAAATACCCAAAATAATTATCATTCCAAAAGAATCTCCTATTATTGAAATTCTATAAAAATTGGTTTTAAATCCCTCAATGTGGATCTCACCACTCCAAATTATGATGATAGCCACACATTATATGATCCATTTTATTTGTTTATTCCTAATTAAAAAATGGGTAAATTATATGTTATAAATCATCCCTTCAATAATCCCATGAGCAAACATATTTCAAATTTAATATTAATATAATTAATCTTTTTTGTTCAAACATGAATAATGATTTATTTCCTTTAAATACTCCTAATGGAATATTTAATGATCCTAATACTAATTCAATTGATTTTTTTAGGTCCCTTACTATGTAAACCTTTATTCCTCCCAAGGCATTGGTACAACACCATACCCACCAACATTGAGGATTTAGATGGAGAATTTGGGACATCATCATGTGATGCCATTTTTTACAATTCACAATGATTATGATAATTTATTACAAAATTATATATTTATTCATAGACATTTATAGTATTAATAATCACATGGATAAGCTCCTATGGTAGATAATCAACCACCACATTCATCTTTCAAACCCAGACAATTTTTTGACTATCATGGAACCACAACTCATTATACAATGGACTTTTAATGCTTTTGATTAATTTAAAAATGATTAATTTTAGTCACCATCTTCATTTTCTCAATGAGATGGGTTTCCTTTGAAGACAAATCCTGCACATGTCTCTAAGGGGAGTATTAATGTACTTGACATGAGTATTTTACTCATTCCACATTTGAGTGTAGAGAATATCAAAATTATATTCTTGATTTTTTAGATACAAGGGCACAAGGATCCTTATTTATCTCACATCATGTTCATAATCTAGAATAACAACCTCCCCATATAGCTATAACCTCCTCTCAAATGATAAAATTTTATTTTTCTTGTATCTTACTCAAAATTGGAGGATCAACATCTTCCCAATTATAGTATACCTAATTTATTTATTAAGGTTATTCATAAGATTTCTCTTGTGTGAATTTTAGAGAAAAAAAAAGAGATCATCATTAAGGCATGATATTATTTTCATCACAAGATATACAATGTCATTGATAATACATGTAATGATATTTTGTGACATTTATGAGTAGTCATAAAATTACTATACATTTCATCTCATATGTTTTCATGTTTTCAATATTATTTAATTATATTTATCATTTGATTGAATCTCACTCTTTATTTTTAATAAATCATGTTTTTTACATTTCTATACTTTAGTTTTTAGTATCTTATCTCCCTCTTGGTTTTATTCAGCCATTTAATCCTTTGTGATTCTTTGTTAACCTTATTGTATAATGATCCTATCGTGGGTTTATTTGGTCATTACATATTTTATGTTTCTTTTATATATTATTTTTGTAATATTTATATTTTGGATTTAATTATCTATTACATACTTTTTGATTATTTGGTAGCTTCATTTTATAATGTATCCCTCTTGGGTTTATTCATCCATTCCATCCTTTGCATTCTTTGGTATCTTTAGCTTACGGGTTTATCCTATTCCTAATGGGTTTAATGATTATCTTTTATTGTGATTGACATATCATAGGTTTACATGTCTTATCTAGTGATATTATTATCATTATTCATATCACCTCCCCATTTTGGGGTTATCCTCACCTTTATACACTTATTTTGTTAATTGACTTACATTCTCATGTATTTATAGATCCCTTTATATTTAGTTTGTGTGTAGTAAAAATACCCCTTCTTATGGTCATATACTATCATAGTTTCATTGTATCACCTTATATTTAAAAAATATCTCATGATCCTTATCATCCCATTTCATATCTTTCACTTGAGGCACACTTAGGTCAAAGATGATATTTCACTTTCTTCTAAAGTGTAATTCTAAGAGTATTTAAACTTCTTGGTCCCAAGGTTTATCTACATTAGTGTTTAGGTTTAAGCTCTATTATATTCTTAATATTTATCACCCATTATTGGTTGTAAAAATATACATGAAGGATAAACATATAAAATCCAAAAAATGGAAAAATTGAAACATCAAATAAATTAATCATTTCATCAAGACAAGCATCAAGTGAAAATGGGTTAATTTATGCTTTATCTACAACAAGATTTTATGGAGTAAAAATATTTTTTTTAATGGGAGATTAATGAGATAGGATAGAACCATTATCTTGTGTCAAAACTAAGGAAGACCCATCGGTATGGCATAAAATTACTAAGGGGGAGCTTACCAACTTTATGATGAGCATTTTTGGGGATTTACCCTAATATCTCTAAGGATGTTTCTAGGGGTTGGGATGAGAGAGATGTGAGAATGAGAGGCCTATGTTTAATAGTCAATAAGGAAGCCAATGGCAAAGTCATGGGAATGGAATTTGAAGGAGTAAATGTTCAAAGATAAAATATGAAAATAATAACTAATGAAAATCTTCTTTAATATTGATAAAGTTACAAAGTCTAAATAAAAATTATTTCTTGTAATGGAGCTACTGTGGAAGTGGCATGAAATTTATCTAAAAATCATGAAATATATCAAATTGGAGGGTAGGTATTGAATCATTTATTCCCATCACTTTATAATAATGAAGCAATTTAAATAGACTAAAACTATCTTTACCTCATATCTAATTAAGTCATCAGATATTTCTATAAAATTCTTCAAGTCTAATCCCACCATCAAGGCCTCATATTCTAAAATTTAAAGAGGGGTGGGTTGTTATAGGGGAAAGAGGTCATTGATCTAATAGAAGTTAGGAGGATGAGCTATAAAAAAGTTATGAGGAAGAAATTGAGACCCATAGAGAAGAATATTCCACATTACATAATAAGTATTCCTAAGAGGAGGATTCCTCTAACAAATCCACTTACACTCCTATTGAGAAGAAAAGTAAAGGTAAAGAGAAATTATTGCTAGTTAAATTGAATGACTCTAAAATTGAGAGGGTTATAGTAAATAAAAACCCAAATATGTTTGCATAAGGAAAGGAGAGGAATAAATTGGAAAATTCTAAGGATATGAGTCCCCCATGATTGAGAATATAAACATCCTACACTGAGATGAGATTTTGGAAAACCTAGAAGATAAAATATCCAAACAAAATCAATTGTTCAATGAGATGAATGAGGATCTAATGGTTTTAATGACTCAATTGGTACTCTTAAATTCTGAAGGTTTTATCCTATGGAGTGGAGAGGGGGAAAGCTCAAAACCTCAATACATATCTAGGTGTAGGGGAAAACCAAAAAGGAAATTCAGCCCCATCCAGGAAGAGGCTATATGACAAGAGAGTTGAAGGCCTAGTTAATCCAATCAAGAAGAAAGAGGGGAAAGTTTGAGCTAAAATTTTGAGTAAAATCAATCTAGAAAAGAAGAGTGAGGCATAAGTCTCAAATAAAGTCCCAAAAAAGAGAACTAAGGGTCACTCCAAAAAATAAGGAAGTTGGAAGATAAAAAACATATCCAAGCCTATGACTCTGGTCAACTACTCAGATGCTAAGGAGTATTACCCTTAACCTCTTAGCTGTTTTATTTTCTCTTAGTTGGGTTAGGTCCTAAGTTCTTTTCTAGACTTTAGTAAAATGTTATTGTTATTTTAGTGTTTTTTTAGCATAATTCTACCTTGTTATTCTAGTATCCCATGGGGATTTTATCCCTTGTATGTTTTGTTTGATCTTATATTGAATATCCTTTAGTTATGTAATGGTTATGAGATGCTTTGAAACTTGTTTATCAAACTTATAAAATAAAAAAGGATATCAAAGAAAGAATAAAAAATCAAAAGAAAAAGAAAAAGTCAATTTTAAAACACAAAATATCTTTCAAAATTGAAGTCACACTAAAATATATGATCATATCATTGACACACCCCTATACTAATTGAATCTCAAATTTCACAACTATCCTCATGATAGATTTGATGTCTATTTGGGTTTAGCAGGATAATAGACTATGGTAGGAGGATTTACATATATATTATTACTATCATCTACCTTTTCATAGAAGTACTTGATCCTTAGAGTTAACCAATTCCTCTATAAAGGTCCTAGAAAGTGGGGAACACATCATGGGATGGTAGGATCCACTTAATTTTCATGCATATATCTTTCATGTGATGAAATATATAATTAACTTGTTTACCCAAGCTCTACCTTTATGGGTGGTATTATTTAGATCCTTGATGTCAAAATCTCTTAGCCTTACCCACTTGATTAGAGTGTCTTGTCTTCACTGAGGATTTTAAATCACCTCTATGGCACCTCATATCCTTATATTTACATGTTATCACACCTAATATCCCCTTAAAAAATATTTCCACTTGATGATAATATCCCTCTTCTTTATATGTTTTTTTCTATCTCTTTGCTTTATATTTGAATCATAGATCCCATTATTATTATATGCACTATAATATATATCTATGAAATAAAATTAGTAAAAAAACTATACCCCTACTCTAAACCAAATGAGACCTTAGATTGATAAAAATAAAGGGAAAAAATGATGCCTTCACTTACCAAGTGAAGATCTCTCTTTTTGAGTGAGTTTTCTCATGATTGTGATGGATTATGGTTTCCCAAATACTCATAAAATATTTTAAAAATGTGTACCTGTGATATTTTCATTATAAAGATGACAAGGAATTTCCATTTCAAATTTGATTTAGATCATGATCCTAAATGAATGAATGAATTAGGGGTGGATTTATATATTTTTAGATTAGATGATGGATGGTTGAGATTCACTTGATCATATTTATAAACTTAAAGTTTGGATGACAATTGATTATTATGTTAATTGATTTAGTTTCCATTTATTAATAGAGTTAATTGATTAATTTCCATTAGATGGAATTAACTAATTAATCGAGATTGGCTTGCATGAGTTTCCATTTTTAGAAAGGAGTTGACTAAGTGATGACATGAAGTGTAACATGGGTGAATATAATAAATATTAATTAATTATTAATATATTTAATTAGTTATTAGTAAATAATTAATGATGATTAATTAAAAATCATTCATGATTTATAATTAGTGAGATTAAATGGGTTCGTGGTGTAACTAATTAATTAACATGGTAGTTTTGGGTTTTTTGATATTAAGGAGGATTAATTAACAATGTATTGGATGATGATAAGTGTATGAAATTAGAAATTAATCATGTCTATAAATCACTCTTGGCTTAGAGAAGATAGATCATACCAACACTTTCGATTGGGAATATATTTTCTAAGAGGGAACATGACCAATATGGGGATCCACTATACCCGATTAGGTGATCACTTGTTACAATAAACCATGTGAGGTAGGGTTACAAAGCCTAATGTATAAAATAATCATGAAATAACCCTAAAAGAGTCATAAGGTTTGATATTTAACCTATGTTAATAAACAAGAAAGTAAATCTAATCTAGTGCACACCAAAGCTTGTGGCACAAAGGGGGGTTAGAAACAAAATAAACAACTAAACTAGACATGCATAGAAGACATATACTTATGTGAAGGTATACAAAATCATAATGCATCGAAGAGAGAAACACAAATGCTTTATATATCTACTCTTACAAAGGAGAAATAAAGTTAGGAATACTTACTTTGAAGATGAACCTATTGAGCCTTAATATTTCCCTTGGATAAGGTGCTTCACAAGAGATTGTTATGGTATATAAGGATAACAAGGATAAATTAGATCTAGGATACACAAAATATCTATACATCCTCAAGACATATCTACAAGATAAAATCTATATCTACAAATGAATTATAAAACCCTAAGATTTATTCCTCAAGTAAAATGGTCAATAAGTAGATGTTCATTCACACTTATTATTCTTCGCTTCTCTTCTCTACAAATGGTTGGAAATGAACTTATATATATATATCTTGACCATTTTACTTGAGGAATAAATCTTAGGGTTTTATACTTCATTTGGAGATATATATTTTATCTTGTAGATATGTCTTGAGGATGTATAGATATGTTGTGTAGCCTAGATCTAATTTATCCTTGTTATCCTTATATACCATAACAATCTCTTGTGAAGCACCTTATCCAAGGGAAATATTAAGGCTCAATAGGTTCATCTTCAAAGTAAGTATTCCTAACTTTATTTCTCCTTTGTAAGAGTAGATATATAATGCATTTGTGTTTCTCTCTTCCATGCATTATGATTTTGTATACCTTCACATAAGTATATGTCTTGTATGCATGTCTAGTTTAGTTGTTTATTTTGTTTCTAACCCCCCTTTGTGCCACAAGCTTTGGTGTGCACTAGATTAGCTTTACTTTCTTGTTTATTAGCATAGGTTAAATATCAAACCTTATGACTTAGAAATTTTAGATATATAAGGTCAGCCATGGTTAAACTTGTATGTTTTTAGGGATAATTCACTAGGTTTGAGCTAGGTCGATTGAAAGGCTAACAAACCCAAAAAGTGAAAAATACCCTAAACTGTATACGGTCGGCCATGGTTGACCTAGTAAAATTGATAGTCTAAAAGGGAATTAAGGAAATAAAAGGAGGATGGAAAGAGGAAAATTACTAGAATAGGTAAGGAAAATAAGAATAATCTTAGGGTTAATTATTTTAGGAGATGAGTGTGTAGATGGCAAGTGGAAAAATGGATAACAATCTTATGAAGCATTGATGTTCTTCCCACCCCTTTCTTGGTGTAACCTTTAAGGCATGGACTCGGAGAGATTGAGACTTGATAAGGTTTTGTAAGATAAAAATTTTTAGTAATCAATAAAAGTTTGAAAATATTATGTGTATATATATGGCCCACTCGAAGCTAATCATGTGTCATGTAAGTACAACATAGGATGGTGCTTCAGGAAATAGAAAATGATAACACATAATAATAATGCTAAGTAAAGTCTAGTAAGTAATAAATAAGATAAAGGAAGGATATAATTGAAAAACACATACCTTTACTTACCTTAGTGTTTTAGATAAAGTAGACTATAAAAAAGTGTTAATTCATCCAATGTGAAGAACACTAGGTGAACATGTAGAAGTTAGTGCAAGAAAGAGCCAAAAATAGATATTTTTTGAAAATAGGCATATGATAGTGGAAATAAATCTTTACATTATCATGAATCTAACACATTTTATGATTTTGAAAATGAATGAGTAAAAACAAAGATATAGAGAAAACAAGGAATGTATAGGATAATAATTGAAGAATTCGAGTTTTGAAAAGTGTTTTAAAATAGGGGAAAAGACAAGTCATTTGTTATTTTGAATTATGAAAGAGAGAAAAAAGAACTTTTGAGACCAAAATGAGCTAGGATGGAAAGGATATGAAGGCAGGATAGGGAGAGGCTCAAGAGGTAGCAATAGGTGCACTACAGGTATGCAGCTAAGAATCTCAAACTCATTTTTCAAATTTGTATTTGAATTAAGTGTATTGCCAATAATTTTGAATTTTAAGCATTTTTATATGTTAGAATGAGAAAAAATTAGATTTTAGGTGTAGAAAATAATAAAATAAGAAATGGGTTTAGAGGAATTAGGAATAAAGTCTAAAAATGCACTTTTTAAATAAAATGCAAGTGGACGATAGGCAAAATGAATTGGGTCAACCCAATCAACCCAATAACATAAAACTAGGTAGAATCCATAGTGTTGACCTAGTAAGTATGGGTCAACCCTATACATTCTATAGGTTAAAACCCTAATGTAGTTTTCCAACTAATTCTAAAGGTCCATAATGATAACACAACACTAGGAAAGGGAAAATAAGAAGGTCGACTAAGATTTTAGAGTTAACTAGGGCAAAAATAGGTAATTTTTGGTCAAACTAAGTTGACCAAAGAACCAAAATAAGCATGAAAAAACATGAAGAAGGATAAAAGAGGGATAGAATGTCCCAAAATGACCAAAGGAGGGCAAGAAGGAATGAGTAGGATAAAAGGAATAAAATGAATTATTTTAAAGCCAATTAGGCTTATTAAAAACGTAAAAGGAATGCATTGCGACTATATATGACATGAAGGAAGTGATACATCCTTTGTTATTTCTTGGTTATATAGATGATGAAGGTTCTAGAAATTGGTGGATGTGGCCTAGTTACCAACATTATTATATCGATTATCAAATACATATAAGGTTATACTAGTATCCATAGGTCTAGGAGGTATAGTTGATAGATGTAGGATACCCATGAGTTTAGATCTATTAGTCATGTTCCTTGATTAATAAGAATGAATGATTAATACCTTTATATGGAAGGTGGATGTGGATGTGATAGAGGTGGCCATCACACTAGAGGATGTCCATGCCATCCTCAAGGTACCCATAGTAGGAGCACTGGTGATCATATGGATACCAAATATCATAGAGGAGAGATTTAATCATGTGGGTTATAGGCTCAAAGATGATTTTGAGAGTGTAGAGAGTTAGTATGGATGATGTATATACATCAAAAATTATAGATATCTATAAATCTATGTTAAGATGATGCTATATGAGTGAGTTCTATATGATCTAGGATCTATCATCTAGGTCTAACTCATACATGATCTATATGACATGATGGTCAGAGGGTAGAATATTATGTGACTAATCATATTATTGATAGCTAGGATATATGAGAGGTTTCCTATGTATTAAATAGCTAGGTTGCCCCATGAAATTGATTATAGGTCACCTCAAGTGCAGATATGGAGGAAAGACCAGCTATTTTGGTTCATGCCCCATGTTATAGTCCTATAGTCAGTGAGACATATAGACATAGTGTGGTATCCATATGGAGACATAATGACTACATACATGAGAGGCAAATAGTTATACTAACAATAAAGAGGATAGAGGCTATTATACACTACACATGGTGGAAAGAGTCATATATGGTGGCATAGGTGTCAAGAAAAATGGGCCTACCTCATTTAGTGAGACCAATATTGATTCTTGATTAGTGGTCTTGACATGTGAGGGAGCCATGGGGGAGGAGAGGACTCAAACCATAGATAGTGAAACCAACACTTAGGCCATGTTATGAGTGACTATGGATTAGTTAAGCATGACGGGGAGTAGAGTAGGAGGATAGGGAGGTAGAGGATAAGGTACCAAATGTACCACTATAAGTTCCAAAATAAGAAGAGATAAAACTATTGAGGACATGATGGTGATGGAGGTAGTAAGAGATAGTAGAGATTGATGTCATCCTTGATGAGCTAGTAGAGGAGCCAGAGGAGGGACAAATGATAGAGAGATAACTTAGGCTCATGCTAAGATGAATGCAAGCCATGATAAAAGGATTTGAGCTAAGGAAGCAACCTACATAGGAGGTATTAAGAGGACACATAGATATGGAAACTATGTTAGGTAATTATGCAAATAATGAGACCATAGTAGCTGAGACATAGATAAATAAGAAAAGATGGTTAAATTATTGATTTAAGTTTTTATTTGGAAGTAGAGATAGATAGTTTGAGATATAATAGTGATATAGTATCAATATGGTGTGATTTTGTTTATGTATCTAAGGATATAGAGGAGATATGGGGGTCCTTCATAAGGGATGCACTTCATGACATCCTAGATGAGACTCTCTAACCAAATGATCCTACTACATTGGGGGATCTTACCATACCATCTACCCCAACTCAGGCAAGCTAGTTTAGAATGATTGGGGAGGTTTTAAGATACATATGAGCATAGAAAGAGAGGATGTATCCACTAGTAGAGATGTGTACAATAGAGATATAGGCATGGTAGGCTTTGGATGAGGAGATATCTACACATCTAGCTATAGTGGCATAGATGATAGAGATCCAGACTCAACTGACAGAGTCATAGATATGAGTAGCGCATCTATAAGGATAGGTAAAGGGATTGAGATCTTGAATGGCCTTGTTATAGTGTAATATTTGGATGAGTCAGATGAAAGCCTCAGTAGGCAACATGGCTAGGCCATATAATAGATAGGATGGGACCTAACTATAGAGATGGATCATTATATATGGTTATATAATGTTGGTTGTGTATGTTTTCATTATGGTTTATTATGGTTGAGGCTGTGGATGCTTTGGATATATTTATTTATAGCACATGTATTTTAACTTTATTGTATATGCTATAAGAAATATATGAGATGTGGTTTATTTTCTATCATTATGAAAAACACATGCATGGTTAAAAATAAATAGGCAAAAAGGACTTGGAAAAATATAATTAGTCAAGAAAATGTACTACACACTATTTCAAAATGGGAAATGTGTAATAACAAGAAACGATTAAGTATAAATAACCAAGAAATGGAACTATGAGATGGTAAAAAGGGATTTGTTTTTAAACCAAAGTGACATATTTTTTTACCAAATTAAAACAAATAAAATCATACTAGTTCACAGTGGGAAGTATGACAAATAATGTAATAAAATGGAAGGTATGTAAAAGGGCAAAAATGGTATAAAAAAATGAATTAAGTCAATCAATTATACTAAATCATATTGGGAAGTATAAAATAAAAATGAATTTGGTAAAATATTTGTCTTAAATTAATCACACTAATTCAAGATGGGAAGTATGAAAAATTCATTAAATGGTTGTATTCTTACATGCAATCAAAAAATAAGTAGATAAAAAGTGAAATAGAAATGAAGTATGCATAAATACATGAAATCAAGATGTGAAACATGTCAATGATGTGTAACTTCATAATAAATCAAATCTTATCTCATATTTGACACATGTAATTTTGGATTGTGACTTGGGTATTGGAAAATTTTGTGAGGAATGTCAGGTCCTATCTGTGGTCTCAAACTACAACTCACAAAAATAACACCACTAGTGTAGAATAAATAGGAAAAATTAGGTAATCAAGGATATGGGTAATAGGAATAAAAATATGGTAATTTTTTAGGATGGTTGGGTCTTATCTATGGTCTTATAATACAACTCACAAATTAAATCCCAAGGGGAGTGACCAGTAGAAAAAATAATATTTCTCAAGAGGAAATATGAGTGATATATGGAATTAGAAAGGGAGTGTAAAAATCAAGACTTAGGCATATTATGAGAATACCTTTGGAGAAAAGAGGAATATTAAGGACATGAGAAGACACTAAGTGACTAGTGGTCATCTATGTACAAAGGAAACTTGTTCACTATAAACACAAAGCTTTGTAGGTAAATATGTGTGCTACTAAGATCCATTCATGAATGTAGATTGGTAAAAGAAAAATAAAATGGACCTACCTTCCCATGCTATGTTCTTTGTTCTTTAGGACCCCTTAAAGAGCCATCAGTCTATTGCAAAGATTGGGTACTTACATGAGAAAGTAGGTAGTAATAAAATATTTTTTTATTCTCCTCTTCTAATCTACTAGCCTACCGCACCCAAAAGGACCTCATCTCTACCATGAGGAAAACTATGGAGTTTGATCCTTGATTAGAAGGAGTAAATGTGCTTTAAATCATTTATTTTAGTGTGATTTGAATTTTAAGAATAATTTTTCCTTTTGATATCATTGATTTTTGTTTAAATGATTTGGCTTTTAACTTTTGATGGTTTTTTTTAATATTCCTCTTCCAGATATATTTGTAATGGCCAATCATTATATATGAAGTGACACACATGAATGAATTGTAGGATAAGGCTAAAGGAAGCCAAGTAACCATAAATAAGGACTGATTAGGATACTTAGGCTTGATAATGAACTAGGATGTGATCTCAAGTCTCAACTATGTATATGCTTAGTTTGTAGAAAAGGAAGAAGGGAAAAAAGATATCCAAAAAGAGGTCTGGTGTAAGGAGATAGTAACGAGTAGGATTGTTTTTTAACTGATAACATGGTAAAATAGAGATAATGACCAAAGGGAATAGGGTTTGTATAACCAGGTAATAATGCTAATTAACTATGAAAAATGGAGATAAGAAAGAAAATAATCATGAAGAAGAAAGAAGAGAGTTTTGAGAAAAACCCAAGAAAGAGATAGAAATCAATGATAAAGAAAGACAAACATATACAAAATATAACTGATATGATAAGCAAGGTATAGTATAATAAGTAAGAAATCACCATATATGATAAGAAATTTTTTGACACAGTGTCAAATGATATAATAGATAGATAAAGATAAGATTAGAGCACATGTCTAACCCAAATGAAAATGTGAAATCACCATGCATGTGCTCATAAATACTAATAAATCTATCCACACATATTATCCAAGATATTGGATAAATCTTTATGAATCTAGAGATAAATTTCTATTAATGTCTCATCAAATTTAAATGAATACTAGGTAAATACTTCTCTTTTAATCTCCTCCATATAAAAAGTAAGAATGCTTGAAGGATCATGTTGAGGATGGAAACTAGGCAAGGGATGGTCAAAATAATGCATGGGAGTAGGCTCTATAGGAGATGCAAGAATCACTGGTGGAGAAGGATCCATAGGGGAGGGAAGGTCCACAGGTGAAGGAATAATGGGTGGAGGCATTGAAGGTGGTGAAGGGACCACAAGAGGTGATGGAACCATAAAAGGTAGAGCCATTGGAGAAAAAGGAGGATCCTTATTATTGGAATGACCTATAAGAGGATTGGTAAAAGGTCTTAAAATGGCTCTAAGGTGATCCTTAAGATGTTGTTGAAGGATGTGGAAATGATTAGTATGATGGGTGCCACATAGATACCATAGACAATATACCTTGCCATAATTGGGTAGATATTCAAGAAGTACCTTATGGGGAGGTATGGTATTGTTTGATGATGGGGAAGAAGGATGCAAGGTATCAATATATTATTTCAAATTAAAAAATGGGTGGAAGAATGATTATCTATCCCATATAAGTAATAGATATGATTGTGAGTGGTTTTAGTAAACACTCATGGAAGGAGGTGATATAGGAGTATAAGAAGTCAAAGAATACTTATCAACCCATTTGGTGGGTAAAGGATCCATATTACTCAATAGAATCAAACCATCACTAAGTGAGGGTGATGATGATGAGGGAATAAAACTAGGCTCAATATTAGAAGCAATGAAATTAGAAACAAGGGTAAGCTCAACAATAGTAGGAGTGGAAAGAAGCTCAAATATAGAGAGCTATATTGAGGGAAGAGTGGGATATATAGAGTGTCTAAGGATAGTTTCACTAACCTCAGGGGTAAACTAACTGTGAGGGTTAAGGTACCTAGAAAAATAATGTGTAATCATAACATAATCAATGAGCATGGTCCTATATGGATCCTTAGAAACTAGAGGTGTCGGCACCATATCTACCCTATGATAAAGGGGAAAAATACAAAAACCAATAACTATAAGTGAAGGAACAAGATGAGATGCATAAAAAGACTCAAGTAAATAAGAATGATAATGGATAATTTTGACATCATAGGCTTGTACAAGACTGCCTAACAATAGATCATCTAAAGAGTAACCATCATCATAATATAGGGTGTGAAGATCAATAACACAAGTAGGGATGACCTTATCATCTGATGAAGTATGATGAATATAATTCTTAGTCTTGGTCAAGACTACATGAATGTCATCACAAAGAGGCTTGAGAGAGAGGATGAAAATAAGTAGGAAGCTACAAGATGAGATGAAGTGAGAGATTAGAATTTTTGATATTTTAGTTAATCTCATTGGGCTCATCAACATTAGAATCTAAGAGGTTAGGAAGAATGTTACCAATGATATTAGGATGCCCACTATAACCTCGGGTTGAATTAATAGGAAAGTTGAGATGTTGAGACCCATAAAATAAAATGCTTGGTAAAAGTTCAAGAGTGGGAATCTTGAAGACACCATGATCTTGTAATTATTCAAAATTCCAAGGGTTAGTGTCACTTTGAATCTTGTAAATGGCTCCATTGTGTGGAAATTTAATGCATTGGTAGGTGGAACAAGTAATATCTCTCATGCAGTGAGTCCATGGCCTACCAAGAAAGATGTTATAAGAATGGGAAGTTAAATATCATTACTTTCACATAGATGGTGATATCTAGGATGGTAATGGAAAGACACATGTAACTTAGAAGAGGTATTTTCCTTTTATCATATCTTTGACATGTGCTTCATGTAGACTTGATATTGCATTATAAATACCCAAGATTCTTAATGACATTAAGAGAAGTGACACACGTGCCAACAACCTCATCAATAAATGCACACTTAATTTAGATATCACCTATTTTGATTATAATGAATAAGGGAGGATCATTTGCATGAATCAAAATCTCATCGAGAATCATATAAGCTATAAGAAATTTTAAATAAAGATAAGTGTCTAAAGTTTCATCAATATTGATATAAATATCTTCACATTATTGTAATATACTATCTTCAGAACTAGATAAAGTTGCCTCCTATCCTACTAGGGGAGGATGAGGGAAATTCAACTTGAATAGTAGCTACATGAGATAGTTTATATGATGGGTAGAAGTCCTCATAATCTCAAGTAATTGAATTTGGGATGGGATATAATTGAGCTCCATAATGTCATCCCACTCATCATATCCCATTAGAAGGTTATTAGATATAGGTGCATAATGGTTAAGGAGGTCCTTGAAATGAGGAGTCTAAGTACATTGAAATTGTTGTTGAGAAGAATGAGAAGAAGTTTCGAACAAGGTTATGAATCATGTTAAGATGATGAAGTAGTTGGTTCAAGTTGAGTTTGAGAAATATAAGAAGAAGTGTTAGTAGAAGCTTGGTTATCATTAGTGTTAGACTATCATGGAAGAATGGTAGAAATATAATGGAAAGTGTTATCCAAGGGAGAATCATAAATTTGATTATCAAAGGTAATAAGGTCATCTTTCCCCAACACATTTAAATGAGTTGGAGAAGAATCTTAGATAACATGATATGTTTGATATGGAGTTAATATAGGTTAGGAATAAAAAAAAACAACCACCCTTCATATATTAGTCATGATAACCACATTATCTTCAAAAGTTGGTTCAATAAGACTTTCAACATTGTTGGTGGAAGTGGTGGGCTTGTCTTGGTTTTTTTGAATTGGTTGGTGATTAGAAAGTGCATCTTTTTAGATAGCTAAATGAACATTTTCTTGATTCAAGGCTTGATATTTGTCATGTGATTTGTAATCCTTGAAATAAATTTCATAAGCTTGTTTATGCTTTTGAATGATGGAATCATGATCAAAATTAGGTATAAGAATAAAATCCTTACATAACTTATAAATTTGTCTACAAGTCTCATGAGAATGACACCAACTAGTGTGAAACCAATAAACTTGTTAGGATCATACCAATATTTCATAGTATGAGTAGGGTCAAGCTCTCATGGAAGAGGCCTAGGTAGATGCTTAAGCAATTCAGCTGAGGATAGAGTTTTGTGAATGTTGATGTTATTTAGTGAAGATAAATGAGGATTAGTATATTGTTGAGAAGGGGGAGTTGCTTCTAAAGATTGGTTAAGAATAATAACTTGAATATTATTAATGGTGTCATAAGAATAAATAACACCATCATTTATAATATTGTATTTCTTGTTATTTAGTAAGAGATGAAGAACCATAGAAGGTTAGGGTGGCTCGAATTGATGCATTAGGAAATCTTGACATTTAGTTTGGTCAATATCCTTCTTCAAGGTACATGGAGAGAGAGTGTAGACTGGATATTATAATTTAGGAAAGAGGGCAATGGTAAAGAGATGGAAAATATTTTCATCATCCATGTTATGCTCACATTTATTTGATAAAGTCTTCCCTATTTTAAAAAAATCTTGAGTGGTTTCACTTTTGTTTTGTTTACAATTTATGAAATGGGCCAAAGTGTTTTTGAGAAGATCACTAGTTTGGAATTTTTACACTAAAGCATTCACTAAATCCTCTAGACCAGTAATGTAATATGGTCTAAGTTGATTATACCAATCCAAGGCATCATTTGTGAGATTTTTGACTAAGAGTTTGGTAATGGAAAAGGTATTCAATTTAATATAATACTTATAAATATTTCTAATTGTTTTAAGATGAAGGGTGGGATCGGTTAATCCATTATAATAAATTGTAGGTGTGATACCTCCTATATCAATGTTACAAATTTGAGTAGTAAGAGCTTCATTTTGGAGATGATTAATGGTTTTGTGTATCAATGGAGGCTGAGGAATGAGATTGCCTTGAAAATATTGAAGAGAGGGAGTAGGAACATTCTAGTTGTGTATGCCCCAAGCCATTGGTTACAGATGCAATTAAAGATGAAGAAAGTGGTTTTGCATTCTCATCATTTGATTTGTGTTATTATCTTGAAAGTTATTCATTTGATTGATAGTTTATAAAAAAAATTGATGTGTTTGATTAGAATTAGTAGAAGCATTAAGGTTGGCATTAGTGTTAGTATTAGTGGGTTGGGTACCACTATTGATGTTGATAGGATATTGAGAATAATTATTAGAATGTGATGCACTAGTGGCAAAATTTACTTATGTAGAAAAAGATGGACTAGTGAATGGTTGAGAGGAAGAATCAATAAAAACATGATTGCCTTAGGTATAAAATAAAGAACTAGTATATGGATTAAGGATATTGGATCTTAAGAGAATCCCACTAGATGTAGAACCTACCATGTTAGTTGATATACTAGGAACGAAGGTGGAAGAAGTTAGATAAAAAGAATTCATGATATGATAAGGAGTAATAATCAAAGGAAGAGGCTAAGAATCAAAGAAAGTGGTATGCCCAAATCTAGTTGAGAATGTAATAGGTAAATGAGGTTCTTCAACTTGACCACTAATCATAAGATTGACCACTTTCCGTGATGTTGAGTAAATTTAGAGATAAAAAAAGCATTTCAGGAGTATATTCTAACTTAGATTGATCTTATAATGAGAAAAGAGGATAATTTTTTAAATAGGTATTAAGATGGGTAATTTTTTAGAATAGGTATTAAGATGGGTCCCATAGTTCATTGTGTGAGTGTAAATATGAACATTAATATCATCCAAGAGAGGAGAAATACTCTATCTATGGGTGACCCTATGAGGATTGGTAAAGTTCATCATGTCTATTAATTTTAATTCAATGTAAATATCAATAAAAAATTTCATGATGAATGGAAAGGAAGAGAGATGATAAAGAAAAGAACTAGGAAGTGACTAAAATAGTATAGGGTCAACTAGGTTGACCTAGAAAAAAAATAGGGAATACAAAACTATACAAGGTTGATTGGGTTAACATAGTACAGTGCATAAAGACAAGAAAAAGAGGTAAAAGGGGTTATAGATAGTATAGGATCGACTGGGTCAATCCTATACAATGCATCAAGGTTGGAAAAAGGTATAGGGTTAATTGGGTCAACCTAGTACAATAGAAAAGAAAGATTTTTTTTTTTTTTACAATTTGTGAACTAAAACAAAACAATTTTTGTAGTTAATCTAGGAAAGTAAGAACTGAAGGGAAAAAATAGTCAATTGGATCAATGCTATCCAATCCAATTGAAGAAAAAAATACAAAACATTGCACTAACATTGGTTAACATAATTTTTTGCACACATAATTGAGCAAATAACAAGAAATCAACTTAAAAAGTAAAGACCTAACTAATTGGTCAACCTAAGATGTTTTAATTAGGTTATTAAGAAATGATTTTGAGTGTGATGGGAAGTTGGCTCTAAATCAAGGAACTAGATAGAAATCTAAGGATGGTTTTAGGTAGTTTAGGCTGAAAGGGACTATAGTGGAAATGATAAAGGCTTGGTATTAGGGCATAACACCTCACTCCACACATTGTAGTGATAAGGGTGTTAGGTGATTATCCAAAACATACCATTAACCATTATTTATACTTAACTAGAGTATCAAGTTGGCTTTCCCCTTGGTGATGAAATCCAAATAGGTTAGCCTTGGGTAGATAAATATTAAATTGCTTATTTATATTATGTGATTTGGCTATGTGTGCATAAAATAGAAATAGTGAAACTAAATGGTTAATTATAAACCCCCTAATTAGACTATTTAAACTATTCTAAGCGTGTAAGCAATCAAGAAAATAAAGGTGTGAACTAATTACTAGTATATAGAGATTAATTTCAATTTGAAACAAGGTATAATATTGACACTATATGAAAAAAATGCAAAACAAGGTCAAAAGGATTGAAATTGTACAACAAAAGTAAGGTTTGAAAATGTACAAGGTTATCCAAGGTTTATGTATTTATTTTAGATAGCACATATAACATAGAATTGGGTTGACAAGGTTGATCTAGTTGACTATGCAGGTGAATTTTTGAAGACTACAAATTATGAAAGGATAGTAAAAGAAAGAAAAAGATAGATAAAAAGGAACCTTGGTGGATCAAAGATGTAGAGAATGAATATTGATAGTCAAGAACCTTGAATAATGCTAAAGAAACCTGATAATTAGGATGACTAGGTCAATCAAGATATGTAAGGACCTATTATAGAATCTTGAAATTGTATAAGGTCAACTAGGGTCAACCTAGTATTTTTTCTAGATGCCTGACTGTATACAAGGTTGATTGGGTTGCCCTAGAAATATAATCTAGATGTATAGAATTATATAAATATGTATTGGGTCATTTGAGTTGATCTAATTTCTTATTCTTGAAAACTTATGCATATATATTAGAACTAGATCGACAGATTTGATCTAGTATGATAGATATATGATAAAAATAAGGCTAAAAAAGATTAAAGAAAGTGAAATAAGTATTTTAAGGGTTATTTACACATCATGTTCAACAAAAGTTATGCAATAAAAAATTAATCATGTCTATAAATCAATCCTGGCTCAGAGAAGATAGAGCATACTTACACTTCTGATTGGGAATACATTTGTTAAGCGATAACATGACCAATATGGGGATACACTAGAAATGATTAGGGGATCACTTCTCATAATACACCATGTGAGGTAGGGTTCCAAATAATATAGTCTAACATAATCATGAAACAACCCTAAAAGAGTTCTAAGGTTTAATATTTCACCTATGCTAATAAATAAAAAAGTAAATCTAATCTAGTGCGCACCAAAGCTTGTGGCACAAATTAGGGGTTAGAAACAAAATAAACAACTAAAATAAACATGCATAAAGACATAATCACGTAAATTTATATGAAATTATAATTTATGTAAGAGAATCACAATTGCATTATCTATCTACTCTTACAAAGGATAAATAAAGTTAGGAATACTTACCTTGAAGACGAACCAACCAAGCCTCAATCTCTCCCTTGGCCAAGGTGTTTCACAAGATATTGTTGTGGTATGTAAGTATAACAAATAAAAATCATCTCTAGGATACACAACCTATCAATGCATCCAAAATACTTCTCCACAAGACAAGATCCATATCTCTAAAGAAAGTATGAAACCCTAAGATTTATTCCTTAAGTATAATGGTGAATAAGTAGATGTTCATTCATACTTATTTTTATTTTCTTAACTTTTATAAAAATTGTTGGAAATGAAATTATATATATATAGGTATTTACCTAAATCCTCCCAAAAACATTGGATGTACAGGGTCAACCAAGGTCAATCTTGTGTGTTTTTGGGGATAATTCACTAGGTCTAAGCTAGGTTGGCTAAAAGTCTAACAAACCTAAAAAGTAAAAATACCCTATAATGTATAGGGTTATCCATGGTTGACCTAGTACAAATGATAATCCAAAATGGAATTAAGGAAAAAAAAAGAAGATGGAAAGAGGAAAATGATTAGAATAGGTAAGGATGAGAAGAATAAGCTTAGGGTTAATGGTTTTAGGAGATGAGTGTGTAGATGGCAAGTGGTAAAAGGGGACAATAATATTAAAAATCACTAATGATATACACACCCCTTTCTTGGTGCACCCTTTAAGGCATACACTTAGAGAAATTAAGACTCAATATCTTCTTTCAAGATACACAGAGTTAGTAATCAATAAAAGATTGAAAATATTATGTGTATATAATAAGTTGGTAACAAAATTAGTGTGGTAGAATTAGGGTATCTAAATTTTACCCTATTTGAAAGGGAGTTATGAATAAAAAATTTAGTGGTTTTTCAATGAATATAAAAAGAAATGGGCATCAAAGAATGCCCCTAGTGGTGTGGTTAGCTAGTTAGGTATGTGCCCCCTCGATAGATCATATAGGGATGAAAGACTTAGATGTGATCCTATAATTAGAAGAGGGGTTAAAATGGAAGTAGGGTTAAAAAAAATGGGTGGGGATGAATAAATAAAATGTGTTGGGTAAAATAATATGAATTTAGTTGGTAAAAATAAATGTTAAGTATAAATGGTTAATTAAAATGAATGTTTATGAGTGTTAATGATGTGATGATGGATGATTCTAATCTTGTATTGAATTTTGAATGTTTAAACAACTTGATATTTACTATATAATATAAAAATATGCACCATTATATGGATATCCATGATGTATTATTGTAATATTAATTTTGAATGATACAAAAACAAAAAATAAGCAAACACATAAATAAAAATAATAAATTAACAATAACACACAAAATAAAAAAATAGACTATGTTTTTTCCCGTATCAAGTTAAAAATTGATTATTAGTGATCAATGATAATGATAACTTTGATTTTCTCTAAGAAATTATGTATGAGAGGTGGTTGGATTGGGAATGACATATCTCAATAAATATTTTATTTTCCTTGAGCAATGATGTATGAGAGGGTTTGGATTGGGAATGATATATATTGATAATGTTGTAATCATTTTTTTAAAGTTGAACAAGGATTTTAATAGGGATAATCACAAGACAAATAGTTTTTTTTTTTTTTTTTAATAAAATTTTCTAGATATTTAACAATTTGATGAGGCTATAAACAAAGAAAAACCTAGTTCTTACATTAGTTATGGAGGTGGTAGTGGATGGAATAGTTGAGGGATTCAGAATGGGATCTACAAATATTACATCATGGAAAAACCATGTTCCCAATTATCCATGTGCCATTTTGACATTTCATTATGGTGTACTCTAAATAAGATATGATATAGCAAGATATTTACAAAACATGATGTCCTTATCAAGGTTAAAAGTGGTAAGAAGGATGGGCATGATGGTATGATTATAGGGATGGTTTAATATGTCTATGGTTGAATGGAGTGGGATTGGACCCAATTTTATGGTACTTGTAGACAAAAAAAATTTAGACAATGCTAAAAATTGGTTATAATCATGTTATGTTCCTAAGGCAACATGTAAATGGTTTTCACCTTTAGATATTTTTTTGTATTTTTTTATTTTATATATATATATATATATATATATATTTAAATTGAATATTTGTGAAAAAATATTTTTCCACAACATTGGATCCTTCAAGTAATAGGCTAGTATTATCTTATTCTAAGTAGTTTATTTACTAATATGATTCTATTGTTGTGTACTCCATAGATTTCATCATGAAATTCATTGATCATTAAGTTTTATTCCTATAAATTTATACATCTTAGCAAGATACCATCATTGTATTCATAATATAATGTGTTTATAATGTGGGTTAAGTG
This sequence comes from Torreya grandis, assembly GCA_037957365.1. Taxonomy (NCBI): domain Eukaryota; kingdom Viridiplantae; phylum Streptophyta; class Pinopsida; order Cupressales; family Taxaceae; genus Torreya; species Torreya grandis. Next base: position 362,627 of record JARHVA010007620.1, on the reverse strand, counting down.
GGAACCATGTTAGATGAAGTATTTTATTTGATTACATGATTGATCAAGAGGGAATATGTGATCGTGGAGGTAAGTGTGAATGTCATGATACCAAGGGCATTGGGACCAATAATATCACACCCCATTCCTTATTATGGGACATTGCATAATGGGATCATTATCCATTCAACTAAAAATTGACATTATCGAGTATCCTTTTACATATCAAAGAGAAAACCAATGTTAGAAATGACATATGTATATTTATTACTTTATTGAAGGACATGTTTACATTTTATGTTTTTAAATTATTATTTTAATCTATCATCAAATATTTTATAAGGTGTAATTTTTTCATCTTAGGATTTTTAATCATTATTGACTTATTTGATGATGAATTGAGAGTCACCATAGACTGGTAATTGATAAATGTTCCAATGTATTGATAGTTTGAGGCTAGAGAAGAGTGATTAATACTTAGTGATGTTATTGGTTCAAGGAAAGCCAATTTTTAATTCTTTGTGGGTGATATCACCTTGTAGTGCAAGAAAAAATATGCCTGCCACCAAGGTATGAGTGGTGAAGGATCTATCAAATTGTTTTTCCATTTAGGTGACTCATTAAGAGATAAAATTGACTTATCCAAAAATCCAATGATCAAAGGATGATTATCTGATATTAATATTATTATATATGATCTACAAGAACCTATAATCATATAGATTTATGTTTTATATACTTATTGTTAAACTCATTGAGAAACATGACCCATTTTTCCATTGCACTTATGAGAGCTGATTTTTATAAAATATACTTTAGAGGATCAACCTTGGTAATAATTTTGATTTTATTGTTGAACATATAGTGTCATAATTTTTAAAATAAAAACTTATATCTATACAATCCTTATCAATTTATGTGTAATTGAGTTTGTATGATACCAAAGTTTGACTCAGATTATAAACACCTCTTTCTATTCCTTGATCATCATGTTGAGCCAAGGGATCTCCCAAGGTAAATTATGTCACTAAAATGTAAAGTAGTAGAGGTTCCCCTAGAGTAATTTCAATTAGCATTGGTGTATTTTAAATATACTACTTAAGTTACTAAAAAACCCTATTGACATTATTCATTCTAGTAAAATAAAATTCATTTTTTAATAGATGCATGAATGGTTAACATTTATTTTCAAGATATGGGATGAATCTTCTAATTACTTGGATTTATCCTAATAAATTTCATGGTTGATTGAGATTTTGAGGATAAGGAATTTATTTGATGTGTTTTAATTTTTAGGGATCCACTTCAATACCTCTTATAGATAATATAATACCATTTTTCCCCAATGTGAAATAAAAGACACATTTTTAAAGATTCGGGAAAAGCTTGTATTCACCCATCTTTCAAAAATTCTTCATAAAATATTGAGATGTTCTAATTTGGGTTTTTATTTACCTAATTATATCCTTGATTATCATGAATTATATCTTAGAATATAATGCTCATGGTTCTTTAATAGGTTTCATCTAAATTTTTCAAGCCAAAAGGCATGAATTGGTAATAAAACATTCCCCATGGTGTACTTAATGTTTATGTTGATCCTCAAGTGTGATATTAATTTAAATAAATATTGAAAATTCATCCATGAGAGATAAATTTCATGTCATTATATCAATTTGATAATCATGTCAATGCTGGGTAAGGGAAAATTGTCTTTTATACACACCTAACTGATGTTGTTAAAGTTTTTGCACACTCTGATACTTATTAGTTTATTAAAGATATAAATTCTATCAAATATCCATTTATATTTTTGATTGGTAATATAAAACCAACATATAATAGCTTTTTTAGTTCTTATTTGATAAGAAGGGCCACCTTGGGATGCATGTTTCTCAGTTTTTATTTGACTAATTTAGCATATTGATTTAGTACAAGGTGGTGAACCACAAGGGATGGATCTAATTTGGGCATAATGACATATGAATAAGCACATATATCTATAAAATTTTTAAGAGTGCCTCAAATTTTTATTTTTCCTCTAGACTAAGAGTAGATGAAAGTTTAATGATCTTAGGATTCTCCTATGTTCCAGTGTTGACATCAATAGTCTCCTTAACAAGTGATTTATATTCATGTTGTAACTATTTCAATGTAAGGGTAAGGTTGAGTTCCTAATATATTAATGATTATAAATTTATTCAAATGTAGACTCTTATTTATTTTCTTGGTTTTTTTTGGTTTGAGAGCACCTCAAAGAGGTTTTCCCTAGGGGACTTCAATTTTTTATTTTTTTGTTTCTTTTAACTAATGAACTCTTCATTTTCCATAAAATATGTTGATTTGTCTAGATTGATTTCAAAACCCTTTTTGTGATCCCTTAGTGGGATACCATATTAAAGTCCCATGATTTTTTTGATAGCTTCATTATTTTAAAATAAATAAATAGGTGTGTGATATTGTTGGTCCTAATTGATAATTTCAAGGTTTTTTAGGTCAAGATTAATGGTGAGGAAAAAAATTTCATTGAAAAAATTAGCAATGGAAATATATTAGTATAGACTAAGAGATGAACCTTTGTCAATGTTAGAATAAGCTTCCTTGGAGATAGTGAAAGTGTCACTAACATCCTCATAATGATCACCAAGGGGTTTGTATTTTATGCCACAAGATTATTTATTTATACAAACATATATAGGTTATTAGATGCCCTATTCATGAATAAGTAGTCCTTTTCATTTGTATTTCATGATATGACACATCTTATTTTCTATAGGATACTCTTTTATTTGAAAAAAAAATGTTAAAACATCATCATGTAACCAAGGGTCATTAGAGCTTTCAATTTTCTCATTTTCAAAAAAACCTAATTCAATAAAATTGGTTGTGCTAAACTAATATGATACCTATTATGTATTCTTGTTGATGTTAAGATTGCCAAGAATTCTAGGATAAATGGGAAGTTTACCCATATGGAGAGAATCTTGCATTTCATATTCTCAATAGCCTTTGTCAAAGATCTTGAAACATGATTTTAAAGGTGGGGTTTTAGATGCAGATGAGAGATCATATAAATGTATGTAGTATGAATGAATTTTAAACTATGGTATTGTGGATCCATTTATTTTAGATTAATTTTTAATAATGGGACATCAATTAGTATTATGGTATTACCCTTCCAACATTTTACAATATTGGAAAGGTTGAGGATCACCAGAGATAATCACTTCCATGTTTAAATGCATAAATTTGATGCATTAAAGGAAGGTGGATGGGATGGATTTCATACTAGGTTTAATTTATAAAGATGTTATAAGGGAGGTAAAGATCAGTGAAATGGATCAAGGTTTGTTGTGTGATAGTCCCAACCATGATAGGAAGATGTATAGTGCTTACTGATTCCCTTTCAAGGTAAAGATCAGTGACATGGATCAAGGTTTGTTGTGTGATAGTCCCAACCATGATAGGAAGATGTATAGTGCTTACTGATTCCCTTTCAACATTATCATAAACTTTGATGGTGATGTTATTTAGATATAATTATTTTTCAAAGTAAAAAATATGTTTGATTAATGCCAATACATATATGTTCAATCCTGATCCATTATTTACAATATCCCTTTTCACTTTGTGTTTGGTCATGAATGACTTGATATACAAGGGGTGATTATATGATGGGCCAATGGGACACATATCATGTTGGTCAAATATGAGTTTATGATTCAAATAAAAGTGTCTAACAAGTGCTTGGAATTGGGATATATTAGTGTCATTAGGGACTCTTGACTAATAATAGATGTTTTGAGAAGATTTAAGATGGATATTTGGGCAAGAATTTTCTCAAGTTATTTGATAAGGTTGTACTATCCTTCAAGGGTATGATGATGGTGGAAAATTTCACATCAATGAATCAACCCTTTCACCCATCATGAAGGTCAATATGCAATCATACTAGTTTAATTATAATGGATCTGAAATTAGTCCTAAGGTGTACATAGGATTTTTTAAATGTTCTAGTAACATATAAGTTTAATAAAAGTGAATATCAAAATTAATTATTTATATAATAAATTTAGTCACCTTAATATCATATTAATTTCAAATCATGTTTATAAAATGATCTAACTTATCCAACAAAGTAAATCTTATGAAAAAAATAATATCTTGAAGGAAAGAACTATGATTCATATTTAATTATTTCAAATCAGCATATATATCTTCTATAATCGATATATTTAATGCTACAACAAAACTAGAACAAATGAAAATAAATTTAATGAAATAAATTAAAAGAGATAAAATAAATGAATGTGGAAACCAAATGGAGAATTTAACTAGAATAACCATTAATCTAAAAACATGCTACAAAAATTAAAGACTAAAGTAATTAGTTAAGAAATAAATTATAATTAAATGTTAATCCAAAGTCAAAACTCATCAAGGATAACCACTTAATATAAGAATTAGATGAAATATTAGTTAAACAAGAAAGGAAGAGCTAATCTAATGACGATCCAATAAACTAATATGTAAACTATTAAATAAAAGAGATTATGAAAGCAATAAATAACTAAACTAGCAAGAGTTAACAAAAAATAAATAAATTAAAACTAGGAAGGATCCAAATCAAATATAATGTGAATTAAAACTTTATTTATAAAACTATAATAAATTTTATCAAACACTTATTTACAAATGAATCTTCGAAGAGAAATCACTATAAAATAGCAACCCAATAATCTATCATAAGAGTTATTATATATTCCTCATTATTCAAGTGAATTATAAATGATTTATGTACATATGACTATATATTTATGAAATCATCACAAGATTTTATACTTGATCAACTTTAGATAATTAATTTATAAAATATATAAGAAACCAAAATATACCTTTGTATATCAATTAGTTTAATTCATTATTAGAGAATGTAGTATTTGGTCTATCTACAAGTGATGTTTAATCTTAGATATGCTTCATGGAAATAAGTTCAATATGAAATATAAAATTAGAGAGATATTTACCTATATTTTATTTCTTCCTTTTTAATATCCTTCAAATCTCCTTATAAATCTTTTAATTTAGAGGTATTTGTACATTTAAGTTAAAAATTAAAAATTATTTAACTTTAATGATAAAATTATTTAATTTTGGAATACAAGTTTATTAAATTTATAACTTGAATTTTATTAAATAAATTTCATGAGACTTGGGAATAATATTTTGAATTAAATAGTAGTTGAACATTTCAAATGAGTGATAATATTTTTAACTTGTTTAATAAACGGATTAAAAAATCACTAACAAGTTTAAATATAATTAAATGATTAATATGTCTTCATCTAATTATTTATTCATTTTAACAATTAATAAAATTCTATATACATAGAAATATGATAAAAAAATGTGTGAGCATAATATCAAATCATTTAAACAAATAATATTATCATGAAACTTGAATTGAAATAAATATGTGATAAATTAATTGATTAAACTATATGCAAAAATCTAAAAAGTGTCAAGCTAAAAGATAAAAATAACATCTAAAAATTATTAAGTCTACAAAGTGGAACTTTTGAGAAAAATAGAAAACAAAATCACAATATCACTAATGTTCTTTCTTAGAATTATCATTCTCCAAAACTAAATCAATTAGTGTATCCTCTATGTCCATTTGGTACTCTATATATTTAATAGGTGACTCTAAAAACTCAATTACATTGGTACCAATGGATTCATCATCAATGTCAAGCTTCTTCTTTTTCACCAAGTGAGTGACCATAGGTTGAGATGAATGACTAAAAATCATTATCTAGTAGACCAAGAAATATTTTTTATAGTAGATAGTGTGATATTAGGAAAAAATTCAAGGGTAGTATCAACAAGATTAAGATTAATTTATAATGGTGAAATATAGGATTAATAATAGGAAAAGTGTTATGTGCAATGTGAATTTATTTAGAGGCAGTTGGTGTACCACATCCAAAAGGATGAGATCACTAATTTCCTCATCTCATACCTCTATGTAAAACATTTCTATGTAGAGATAATGAAGAAATTGGAAAGGTATTTAGCGTATTACACACATTTTTATCTTGGGCATAAAAATGCAAAGACACTTAGATTTCATAATGAAATGGACATGAGATGCATTAATATCCACAGTAACCCAAAAGGACCTGCATTGACGACTATCTTGATAAGGAGTTTGAATATTTTGATACATATTATTCCTACCCAAAATATTTATATTTCAGCCTTTTGAAGCCTAATTCCAACCCAACATGATTCTATATTTGAAACAAATTCAAATTATAAGATTTAAAACTATGTCAATTAAAACCTAATATTAACCAAATTCTCAAAGTAATAGATTTAAAAAAATATATCAAAAAATTAAAGAAATATTCCCCTTAATTCTAAACTGATCTTATCAAAATAATATAAAAATATAAAATCTTTGATTCTTTCACAATCCATTAGAATGAAAATAAGATTTCTAGGAATTAACTGTGTTATAGTTTTTTGGATCCAAAAGACTAGTAGATAGTTAATTCCCAAAAATATTAATATCAAAATATATTCATCTATAAATCATCCATTTATATTTATATAAATACAAATAATAATTTAAAATATCACACAATGAACACATGGAAAACTATAATATTTTATGACTTTCCAAAATAACATAAACTTTCATGATATACTTTTTGTATGTAATTGTTTAAAAAATATTTGATTTCATGCCATTGTCTTGCCTTGTCAAATTTAGAACACTCATTTCTTCTATATCTTTATCTCACATTTAAAAAAACTAGCCAAAATATAAGCTTTATGTTTTAATACAAACTTAGGGTTTCAAATATGAATGAAAACACTATGTATGTTGATTACACAAATGTAGTTTTGAGTTCATGAAATATAATCACCCAAATAAACATACTTCCTCTTATACATACTATCATATAGTTGAATATTTATTTCAAATTTAGAACCTTGATATTCAAAAACTATTTATTTTGGGGATATCAATACATACTAGATAACAAAAAAATAATGAATTTTCAACATGTAATCAAAAAAGAATATAACGTATTTATCTTCTTATTTTAAATCCTATCAGATGTAAGCTATGAAACCTTGAGTTTCAAAAATGAAATAAGCTAGATAAAATCATTTTGCATGTAAAAAACCAAATCAATATTAATGCCAAAAGCATGAATGCACCTAAATATCCATCAAGTATTTATCAATGAAATAACATTAAATCTTATACATAACTAAATATCCATGTAGTAGCGACCTGGACTATCATTTAACTTAAGTGAAATATATTGATAAATTCTTATAGACCAATTTTATGAAAAGAACAACATTAAAATTTACATGCATGCATTCTTCAAACTTAGAATCGAATAAAACTAGGGTATTAAAAATCCTTTAATTCAAATATTTAAATGAAAATCAAATATGAATCAACAACCACTAAAACCTTACATGTCATATATATTCATAGAAGTAAATTGGAAATGAAACTAAACTCATGTTTTCTTTTAAGTGTTATACTAAATTGTAAACAAAAACTTGTAGATTATAAGAAAAAAACACACTAAATATATGAAATCAATAGGAATCAAAATACTCTAAAAATACATTAGACAATCTTGAATTATTGAAATATTATGCACCAAATATGGATATAAAATACAAACTCATATAACCATTAAGAAATATATATGCATATGATTTTGTACAAAAATAAATGTACAAAATTTCAAAGATAGATTCTTCTTTTGCACTTAGGTTTAAGAAAACTTAAGACTCAAAATTGCTTAAGCCATTACATGTAACCAAAAAATAATAACTTAAATAAAGAACAAAATCATCCAAAATAAATGTAAAATGTAATAAGAGGAACTATCCATCAACATCTAATAACTTACAAATTATAATTGAAAATGCTTTTAAATATATTTCTAGCAAGAAAACAAGACTCAAGTTACATATATGTTGAAATTTAACAATATCAAACATAATTGTAGATGGCCAATTTTATATCAAATTCCCCCATTGAAATCCACAAGTTAAATCTTTCCAATAGTTGTTTGAATCATCAAAAACTATATTTGAAAATTTTATCTTCAGATCTAGAGCTTGTTTTCCATTGGTAAATGAAAAAAAAACTAACTTAATACTGGATTCCATCCCAAGAATCTACATTGAAAGTACTAACACTGATTTTTCCACTAGTTTTGGTGAACTGGGCAACATTTGATAAGAAATATAACTCAAACTTGCCACCACATATGCCTATACATGTTTTTAAAAAAAAATAGCATATTATTCTAGTGATTGAATTAATGAAGCCACCATGGTTATCAAATTTATTACCAACTCAATCTATTTTATCTACATTTTGTTACATTTCTTCGATATTTATCTATGCTCAAACCACAATTCAAGGACATGTAAATTAAATTCAAATATATCACATATTGAGCTATTGAATATAACACGTATTTGAAATAAATTTAATTTTTTTCAAATAAATTACATATTATTGGAAAACACTCTCACTTCATGTAATTTTAATACCAATTTTATATAGTATTCCCAATTTATTATCAACTAACATACTTGATGACCACACTATTTCTATAACTTTACCAAAGGTCAAACTATTTTTTTATTAGGGTAAAATGTTACATTTTGATAGGGCCCCAAAAAATAGTAAAAAACATCAAGATAAACATTACAATCCAAATCAATAAATAGACTAGAGACAAATAATACACAAAATTTTATTAAAAATATTAATTAGGAATTAAAAAAATTTGTTGAACATCATAAAATCTTTTGATCAACAATACAACCCAAAGATCTTCATCACATTTTTGTCATATCCTCAAGGCATTTAGCTTATTCCAATTTTTCATAAAGGATGTGAATCTTAATAGGAATTAATTCCCCTTTAATTAACCTTTCCAAAATCATACTTATTATTTTTTCTCCCCTTATGTATCTGTTAGATCCATCTAGTGTTTTTTTCAACTTTCCTCTTTTTTGGAGTCCACACAGTCCTCAAAGGTGCTAGTGAATTTATTTTTATTCCATGTTTTTGGCTATTTCAAATTTATCTTCATTCCTTTTAGTTCTTTCCCTGGCCTATCCATCTTGACCCCTAATCTATTCATGTTGTTTGTCAACTCATTGGTGTCTTGCTCAAGATCCATAAACTCGTTATTATCTTTTTTATGATCTATTTATAGCTTATCTACTGTATCTTGAATCCCCACCAAAATTTTCCTATTATTTTTGAATTTGATAATCATTTTATAATTATCAAGGTAAAACTATTAATATAATAACATTATAAATGTTTATCAAGGCAACCCCTAGCTAAAAGTATTAAGATTATGTGGTTATTCAAAATAACCAAGGTAAATGTTTATATGAACCCAAAATATCTATGAAACATGAAAATTTAGAAACATCAAAATTGAAAATATGATGATCAAAAATATTTTGAAACCATTTTAGATAAATTGTTGAAAATATAGGTTCTCAATCAATGTAATCACTATCATGCCAAATTGATCAATGGATATGTTAGAATTGGGTCTAAACTTAGGGTGACATAAAGTTATGTTAGAATGAGAAGAGAGACTAATCATAAAACAATCTGAGATGAAGTCAAATTACCACAAAATAATAAAAATATCCATTATGTAAAATTTGAGACTATCAATCTGTATTACTACCATTGCATATTAGACAAACATTCCCATTTCAAAATAATAATGATTTCCTACAATTGTTATCTAATTTCAATTACAATTTCACTATTTTGGAGAGATAAAAAATTCAAATAAATGATCAATTAACTACTATATATTATTTAATTCACTTGAATGATTAATGTGAGTATCAAACTATAACAAATTTTGAATGTAGTCATACATCACATTCATAAAAATGTAAATAAGAAATGATTATCAAGTGTTTTAAACAACATGGCGTCTACCATTACAGTTTTAAGTGTCATGGAATAAGCCATAATATGATATAAATGTATCATTTACAAGTTTAATAAAGGGTACTTAAATTTGAGATAAAATTGGTGACCGCATTATCTAGTTTCACATGTGGAATGGGTTTCAATTAGATTTATGAATTTCAAGACTTAGGAGTACAATCCAAGCCAATTATTTCCTTAGAATTTATGTGAAAATCACTTCAATATATTTTTTACAATAAAGGGATTTATTTTTAGGCTAGTGTGGAAAAAATAATAGGAAAGTATTATTTTTAAATTTGAGATAGATGAAAATAATCACAGTAGCCTAAAACATAAAATTTGTAAAAAAGTAATGCTCTATAATACCAATATTTTTGTATTTGTTCAAAAATGAGTAATTTTAAAATTGAAAAATTATTATAAACCTTTTAAAAATAAAAATTTACATTCATGTGTAAAAATATCTACCTTCACCTTAAAAATGATGAATAAGTGTGTATCTCTTTCAAAGAAATGGGTTAAAATAATAAGAACAAAGCAATAAAAATATAAAGAATGAAAAATTAAGGTAAACAAGCCAAAATTAAAGGAAAGGAAATCAATTATATAATATTTTCAAGTGATGACCATAAATTACATGAGGAAACCAATTGTCATCAATATTTTCCAAGAGAAAATCATCACGATCAAGAATCACAATTGTATTATATTGTCCAAGCCATAAATAATCAAACTTGTGATGTTTACCTGGTTCTTTTTGGGATTTATCCTAGTAAAAGAATAAATCTCCAACCTTAGAAACCCTTTTATAAGATTTATTATATTTTTTTTTAGGTTTTTATTTAGATGTTTCTAATTTTTATAGATATGTTTATTTTATTTCATCTAAAGCTAAGAGTTCATTTAATATTTTATGTATGGTGTTATTATGTTTACAAACATATTGAAGATCAATCCCAATATAAGTGATTTTTAATTCATTTGGAAAGGTGGATTCAAACTATAAGTTATCATAAAAGGAAAAAAATCAATTTTTACAATTATTTGATCAACTTCTAATGCCTTCAAAATATTAACATGCCAATTGTGCTTATTCTCACACACTATTATCTTCATAATTAAAATCAAAATTTTATTAGTAGATTCAACTTGTCTATTCCATTGAGGATAATATTTAAAATAATTACTAGAGATGATTGAATATTGAACTCATAATTCTAAATGTTCATTAGAAGTGAACTACAGACCATTATATAATATTATTTCATAAAGAACTCTAAATCTTAAAAAAAAAATTCTAATAAAATCAATTCAGTTCAAAAGTGACAAAGCTTTTTAATACTACAACTTGAGGTCATTTAATAAAATAATTAGTGGTAAATAGAATGTATCTATGGCTAGTGGAAGATGGAGTATGGATATTAGAGATAAAGTTGATACCTTATTTAGTAAAATTTTTCTCTGGTATGATAATATTTAAAGGCATCATTGATAACATATCTCTATTAATGAAAAGTGAACATGACATAAATGACTTGACTAGTTTATAGGCATATTGAAATAGGGTAGTAAAATAATATCTTACATGTATTATATTATATGAAATAGTTTTATTTGCAAATTTTTCCACTAGAGTTACTTTCATGAACATACTAATAACCTTTTAAGATTGTGTGTGGATCACAAAACATAAAGTCACTCCATCTTTATTTTGATAAAAAAATATATATTCAAGTAACACAAATTTTAAAGCTTGTTGTAATACCCTTCTCAATCTCTATATTATTTTATTGATGATCTAACATCATTTGGATTACTAGTTTATAGAATGTGTCTTTGTACATGACATGAAGGTGAGATGTCTTGTGGTTAGTTTTTAGTCTATTTTTTGGGGAGACATGGATTGAGGTTAGTTGTGACTCTTTTAGTACCACCTTGGGGTGTGTGTTTAATTCTAACAATAATTCATATTTTTTCTTAATGTGATGTTTATACTTTATTAGGGGTTTCTATGTCAATAAGTTACTTTTGGCAAGTTTATCCATAAGACCATATTTGTGTTATTTTAGCACTCTGCTTTAACCTGTCGAGTAGCCATGTTATGTTAAGTTGGTCCTAATTATTTTAATTAAAACTTTCTTGGCATTTAAAAAACAAAGTTAACTTTTAAAATGAGAAAAATAACACAATTATGATTGTGACTGAGACCACGTAGCATTTAATAATGGGCATAAATAAGACTATATATTATTACATATTTATGTAAATATATGTATATTAAAAATGGTATTTTGTGAATAAGAAAATAATTTGAATAAATGTACATATTTATTCATAAATTAAGTACATAAATAAATTTAAATCCAATATTGTTTTTTCTAGTATTTATACATATTGATATACATATTTGTATAAATGCATTTATATATTAATATAAATTACAATAATATTAATTAAATGAACATAATTATAAATACATATATTTTTACCTAGCTATATATATGTGTGTGTATTTTTACTAGTTTTGATAATAAATTTAATATATATTCAATTATTTGATTTTTTAGTGTAATAATTAACTTTATCAAAATAAAAAATAATGACATAAACATAAAAAAACTAAAATAGAAGAGTGGAAACACTAATTATATATAATAGAATAAGATAATATACAAACATGGCTTTTTACATTAAATAGCTAACCTAGTGAAGAGATGAGCCATTTTGGAGAATTGTCAAGGCAAAAATGCATGTGGAAGGAGAGTGAAGGAATAAGGAGAGGTGAATGATGCATAGAGGAAGATGAGGCAACCAAGGGAAGAAAGGAGCTTCCATGGATCAAGAAATGGATTTATCATTTCTACATCCATGATCCCTTTTTCCAAAATTATGAATAGATTAGATATTGAATGAAAATAAAGAATCGTGTTTTACAAGTGGTTTATTTTTTTATTTTAATTTTTTTAAAGAATAAAAACCCTTGTTTTTCAATACCTCTCTCAAAATTTCCCAACTTGTTTCCATTTTTTCCCTTTGATTATAATATATTTCTTGTCAAATAAACACACACACATATATAACTATGTGTGGTGTGTAAATACACACACACACACAGAGAGAGAGAGAGAGATGAGAGAGAGAGAGAGAGAGAGAGAGAGAGAGAGAGAGAGAGAGAGAGAGAGAGAGAGAGAGAGAGAGAGAGAGAGAGAGAGAGAGAGAGAGAGAGAGAGAGAGAGAGAGAGAGAGAGAGAGAGAGAGAGAGAGAGATGTGTGTGTGTGTGTATGCACGTGCGTGTGTGCGTGTGTGAGTGTGTGATGTGTGTGTGTGTGTGTTTGTGCATGCGTGCACACACACACACACGTGTGTGTGTGTGTGTGTGTGTGTGTGTGTGTGTGTGAGTGTGTGTGTGTGTGTGTGTGTGTGTGTGTGTGTGTGTGTGTGTGTGTGTGTGTGTGTGTGTGTGTGTGTGTGTGTGTGTGTGTGTGTGTGTGTGTGTGTGTGTGTGTGTGTGTGTGTGTGTGTGTGTCGTGTGTGTGTGTGTGTGTGTGTGTGTTTGTGTGTGTGTGTGTGTGCATATTTAATGATTTGAGTTTATAGGCATATTGAAATATGGTAAGAAAATAATATCTTACATGTATTATATTATATGAAATAGTTTTATTTGCAAATTTTCCACTAGAGTTACCTTCATGAACATACTAATAACCTTTTGAGATTGTGTGTGGGTCACAAAACATAAAATCACTCCATCTTTATTTTAATAAAAAATATATATATTAAAGTAACACAAATTTTAAAGCTTGTTGTAATACCCTTCTCAATCTCTATATTATTTTCTTGATGATGTGACATCATTTGGATTACCAGTTTATAGAATGTGTCTTTGTACATGACATGCAGGTGAGATGTCTTGTGGTTGGTTGTTAGTCTATTTTATGGGGAGACATGGATTGAGGTTAGTTATGCCTCATTTAGTACCACCTTGGGGTGTGTGTGTTTAATTCTAAAAATAATTCATATTGTTTCTTAATGTGATGTTTATGCTTTATTAGGGGTTTCTATGTTGATAAGTTACTTCTGGCAAGTTTATCCATAAGACCATATTTGTGTTATTTTAACACTCTGCTTTAACCTGTCAATTAGCCATGTTATGTTAAGTTGGTCCTAATTATTTGAATTGAAACTTTCTTGGCATTTAAAAAACAAAGTTAACTTTTAAAATGAGAAAAATAACACAATTATGATTGTGACTGAGCCCAGGTAGCATTTAATAATGGGCATAAATAAGACTATATATTATTACATATTTATGTAAATATATGTATATTAAAATGGTATTTTGTGAATAAGAAAATAATTTGAATAAATGTCCACTTTTATTCATAAATTAGGTACATAAATAAATTCAAATCAAATGTTGTTTTTCTAGTATTTATACATATTGATATACATATTTGTATAAATGTATTTATATATTAATATAAATTAGAATAATATTAATTAAATGAGCATAATTATAAATACATATATTTGTACCTAGCTATATATATGTTTATTTTTACTAGTTCTGATAATAAATTTAATATATATTCAATTATTTGATTTTTTAGTGTAATAATTAACTTTATCAAAATAAAAAATAATGACAAACACATAAAAAACAATTTAAATATAAGAGTGGAAACACTAATTATATAAAATAGAATAATATAATATACAAACATGGCTTTTTCCATTAAATAGCTAACCTAATGAAGAGATGAGCCATTTTGGAGAATTGTCAAGGCAAAAATGCATGTGGAAGGAGAGTGAAGGAACAAGGAGAGGTGAATGATGCATAGAGGAAGACAAGGAAACTAAGGGAAGAAAGGAGCTTCCATGGATCAAGAAAGGGATTCATCATTTCCACATCCATGATCCTTTTTCCAAAATTATGAATAGATTAGATATTGAATGAAAATAAATAATGTGTTTTGTAAGTGGTTTATTTTTTTATTTTATTTTTTTTAAGAATAAAAACCCTTGTTTATCAATACCTCTCTCAAAATTTCCTAACTTATTTCCATTTTCCCCCTTTTATTGTAATATATTTCTTGTCAAATAAACACACACACATATATAACTATCTATGTGTGTAAATACACAAACACACACACATAGATATATATGTGTGTGGAGGGGTGTGTGTGTGTGTATTTAATGATTTTTTTTTAAATTTTAATATATTTTGTTAAAATATATATAAAAATAAAAAATAAAATAAAATAAATAAGAATAAAAATTTATTATCGTTTGGGGGGGAGGGGTGATTATTGTGTTGTCCCAACCCCTTCTCATAATAAGGAAGGGAGGGGGATACGCCACCCCTGGGCATGGGCCTAACTGATGGCGATGGTTGTGGCTAGGGATTTAAGCCTAACATTTGACCATGAGCCCCTCATTTTTGAACACCAAACCTCTTTGAGGGCTTATTTTTTTAAAAATAAATAAATAAAGTAAAATAAAATTAAATAATGATTAAAAATAATAATAATAAAGGTAAAAATAAATAAATAAAATAAAATTTTATATTATTCTTGGATAAGTATATATTTAATATTAGATGGACACAGACACACACACGCATGCATGCACGCACGCACGCACGCTAGCGCGCACACACACACACACACACACACACACACACACACACACACACACACACACACACACACACACACACACACACACACACACACACACACACACACACACACACACACACACACACACACACACACACACACACACACACACACACACACACACACACACACACACACACACACACACACACACCGACACACACACACAAACAAACACACACACACACACACACACACACACACACACCACACATTCACAATTTCGAGACACACATAATGGTTATACTTGTAAGCTTATTGTCAATTCTATTTTATTAATGTTATCACAATTTTAGATTGTCATGTATATATAAAAGTATAATTAAATTAGTAAAAGAATAATTTGATGTGGAGTGTAGATTAAAATATGAGAGCATACCTTTAAACATATAATGGTGCATATTTATTTTGATATATGGATATAATATGGAATTGGAATATATATCCACTTGGTGTAAAGAATACAAGATTGATTTTTCCTTAATTATTATTAGGAATAGATTTAACACATGAGGAATTTATAAATTTATGGAGATTATACACCCAATAAAATACTTCTTAAAAATAGTCTAATAGATTTAAAATGAAAATTATCTTTTTATTAAAAGTTTTTCCTGATTGTTAACTATACAAATATATAAATTTTAGTAAAAATACTTTAATTTAAGATTTTGATGGTTTATTTAACTTGTGGGTATCTTGGGAATGATGATAAAAATGGTTCTCACCTTAATAGATAGGTGATGAGTTAACTCCTTTGTCTCTTAATGAGAGAAATTTATGAATGGAACCCAATGTAGAAGATCTATCTATTTTCATTCACACCTAGAGAAGAGCTTATAAAGCTAATGTTGTTGCAATATTTTTTTGTTGTAGTAGTATTGTTTGTATTAGTTTGATTTGATTGTTTAGCTTGTCATATTGGTATATTGTGTTATTATTGTAGTAAAATTATAATTATCTACATTGTTGATGATGAGCTTGGGTACCAACCAAATAATTTTTGTCTTGATAGTATTAACCCTTCATATTTCTTAGTATGTAATTTATCATAATGTGTTATGTTTTGTTTCTTAAATATTTATTTAATTTTTCTATTTATTTGTAAAAATGAAGCATTTAAGAGGGATAAGTCTCTTACTCAATGTATGCTGGCCCTTTTATTGACTATGTCATGGTGCAAGTTGACAAGTACCAACAATAGTTAGATTACAATAATTTAATATATTTTGTGATGTAAAATTTAACATGTAAATGAGATTGTTGATATGTCTTATTTTTTAATCCATGATTTGTGAAGAAGAGTCATAATTCAAACCCAAAAGTGGGGGTAAGCATTAGATAATTTATAAATACTTTATGTAATGTTTAAGTTTATACACATAGTGGTGTATGTATTTAGATTATTTTATGGATTTGTAATGTTTTTATTTAGTAATTGAATACAATTAATGCATCTTGTTTTACAATAAAATAATTATTTATTATTCTTTAAACTGATAATCTTTTGAATCTTATAAATTATTGGTGTTTTCATGATGTTATGAAATTATGGAAATAGCTTTCTTATGTAGGGTTGAAATTATAAAGATATAGACTTATAAAAAATCATATATGTAATACAAACTCCTTTAATCATTCATAATGACACAAATTGATAACTAAAACTAGTAGTAGCTCTAATAATTTGGATTTAGGCTTGTTGTATACTCATAATTTTAATGAATCAATGGACTATTTAAAAATCTAAAGATGATTGGCATTGATCATAATAAATTTAATTGGCCTCTTTGAATTTTGAAATACTTAATAAATGAACCAAGCCAATAAGTTATATAAATTAACCTTGTGGTAAGCAAACTATAGTGTGATCCCTTATTAGACAAGAAAATGGTAACAAATATTCCACCTTCTCAAGCATGACCATGGTAATGTCATCTTGGGTGGTATTAATAATTCAATTATAATCCTAATATAATTGATCAAACATTTTTACAAATTGAAGAATCTAATTCATCAAATTATTTTCCTAGTAGCAAAAATTTTCTACATGTTTTATCCTATAGTTATCTTTTAGAAATTAAATTTTAAACAATAGTTAAAATGGTCTAAAATTGAATCTAAAATTCAAAATTAATTCTTGATAGCTATGATAATTGGTTTCTGGTACCACAATAATTTTTATCTCATCTGAGCTAAAATGGTACATTGATCCAAAAGGCTTTCATAAGGAAAATTTGTTTTACCTTTCTAATTTTCCAATGAATGCACTCTAGAATTGACATTAAAAATTAGTTAGGTTTTGGTTCTATTAGAAATGAAATATGATAATAAATATTTTAACCTTTATATAAATGTAGGAGATTTTGGTTTTATATTTCATTGCCATTTGTTGTTTTTAATGGCTCCTTTCTAAACTAAAATTATTTAGAAATTTTATGTTATTTTGATTTTAATCTATAATATCGCTCTAAAAAGGGCGTTGAAATAATCACCCAATTTAACATTTATTTAATCCAAATGTTTTAATCTCTAAATTTTAGTGTCATATTCATGTATAACCATTCATATTTATTTTTTATCCTCATTTGTCATTGTTTTCTAGCAATGACAGAAGATATCATTAAGTGATGATTGGTTTGGTGTTCTTTTTATTCAATTTAGTTATCTATTTTATGAAACAATACTTATATTATGATGATGTTATCATACAAAATTGACTCATTGTTTCATAATAGTGTAGACCTTGTCTAGATATTTATTCTAGAGTCATTTTATAATCTGTTTAGCCTTGTTGAACCTCTATAGCCTTAAGAGTAATTTTGGCTTGTTTAACTATAGCATTGACCCAATTGTTCCTATTAATATTTTTATTTTTAAATCTATATTTTTTAATGTTACTATTGTTAGGATGTGATCCTTAAATATTTTTGAATTTAATATAAATTGAATTCATCTTCTGCTTGGTTGTGGAGTTCATGGCAAATTTGTAAAGAGAATTAAAACATGTCTACCTTCAGTTTTTGTTCATTCCTTATAATCATTTAGGATTCATCTTAGGTTAGATCATTGGCCCCTGAATCACTAATAATTGATCCAATTTATATTTAAGCCTTTCATTTTTGTTCATTTTATCTTGTTTAGTAGTTTAAATCATAACAAGATGGATCACAACTTTATAATGACATTGTGTTTTTGTGTTCACTTGAATTTATATTCCATGTTAGTATTAATGTCTTTGTATACATATAAGTTAGTGTGTTTAGTGGAGTGTAAAAAAAATGGTGTGGTTTTGTGTGTGCCTGAGATGTAAATTTTGGGTATTACACTTGAATCCTAAGATCTCTTATTTGATGTTTATCAAATGAAGTGGGAGAAGTTTGGTTTTGGAAGTAGTAAAAAATATTATGATATAAATCATATTGTGAAAACAAAAATCATGCATTTCAATTCCTATCTTGAATTGATTTGAAATATTAATGACATTCATAGTTTTAAAATGAGGTTTAACATTTAAACTATCATCAACTAAAATAACTATAATATTTATGTTAGAGGTCACATTTTTAGCTAAGTGTTTTTATAGTTCATTTCCATTAAATTTTTTTACAGTTTCAAATTCAAGATAAAATTTTTGAATACTAAAAATTTATTTTGCTAGTTTTAACAAATAATATAAAATAGGTACATTTGAATGAAAAATAAATTTCCTTCCATCAAAATACATCTAATTTTTTTTAGTGATGAAATTAATGAGAGAACAAATTTCTGAATTAAAGGGTACTTTATTTGAGCATCTTTCAGAACATGACTCATATACACTATGTTTTTCCTCGTTATTATGATCATGTTGATAATAAAACAACCTATGAACTTTTAATTTGAGTTCACATACAATATAAAGGGCTTATTCAATTTAATTTTAGAAAATACATGAGAACTTGAAATGGAATTCTTTATTTCATTTAAGGTTGTGTCTGAACTTACATCCCAAAAATAATTCTAATTTTTCTTTAGAAAATTTTGTAAAGGATTATACTTATAAAAATAATAAATGAACTTACATTTAAATTTTATTTTACCTAAAAATGATCTAAGACTAGTTTGTTATTTTAGAGATGGTAAATATTTTAATAGATTTGATGCATAATAGGTCTATTAAAATTTCATATTTTGATATGATATGACCCAGTAGATTGCCTTATATGACACCAAGCACTATGTTTTTTTGGATTCTAATCATTTTACACCATTATTTGGTAAGATCTGAAGGCTCAAAAGTGTGAATAACACAAAATTTTATATCAATCAACAATTCACTTTATTCATAAAATATTATTACAATATATAATATAAATATCTCCTATAAAAAATGAGTCAACACTATCCATTGATCCAATAAATTTATCTAAATTTATCCCCTATAACCTCTCTCATAT
>JARHVA010007620.1:332500-337500 GCA_037957365.1 Torreya grandis | reverse complement strand
ACCATTAGTAGCAGTGAATTTATATTTATATAATGAATAAGGTTTTGAAATAGATGGTTGATTATTATTAGGCCTTATTGTATCTGAGTTATCCTTAAATTATAATTTTAATCATTTTTCCTTGTATAAATAACATAAACATTAGAGTTTTTTATTTCAAATGAAGACTCATTATAACTACACATGTTTATATTTTCATTCAAGTAAATAGAAATATTATATTTCCCTTAGATAAAAATTTTAAACTTTTGGACAACAATACAATTAGTAGGATCATGATCTTCTTCACAAACATTACATTAATGCACCTTTTATTCACTCAACCTTTTGGATTTTTTAAATTTTCCATGATGATGCTATATTATCATTTAAATACCCCTTGATAATGTCCATATCATTTCGAATATTATTTATGACCTTCAATATTTTTGCATTATCAAATATTAGACTTGTATAAGCTCAATCTTTAAATATAATACATTTAAGCTTATTTTCATATTCAATCCAAAACATCCTTATGAACAATAGATGTTTTGAGAAGATCTAGGATGGAGATTTGGGTGTGATTTTTTGGAAGATATTTTATAAGTTTGTATTATATTTTCATGGTATGTTTACAATGGAAAATTTCATGTCAATGAATCAACCCTTTCACCTATCACAAAGGTAAAGATGGAATAATATCATTTTAATCTTAAGGGACCTATGGGCCAAGAATTAGTCTTAAGGGATGCTAAGGGTTTTTAAAATGTTTTAGGAAAAATGAATTTAATAAAAGAGTAAATCAAACTTAATTATTTAGATAACAAATTCAATCACTTCAATATCATATCAATTTTAAATCAAATGTATAAATATGATCTAACTTATCCAACATAACAGAGACTATGAAAGAGGCAATCTCTTGAAGTAAATAACTCTAATTTACATTTAATTATTTCAACTCAGTATATATATTTTATAATCAATATATTTAAAGCTAAAATAAACCAAAAGAGAGGTGATGAAAGGAACTAAAAGAGATAAAATAAATGAACGTGGAAATAAAATAATAATAAATTAACAATAATAAATATTAATTTAAAATTAGGCTATAAAATTTAAATATTAAATAAATCAATTACTTAAGAAATAAATTAGAAGTAAATGTTACAATAAAATCAAAACTAAGCAAGTAACAACACTTAATCTAAGAA
Source organism: Torreya grandis (assembly GCA_037957365.1). Lineage (NCBI taxonomy): Eukaryota > Viridiplantae > Streptophyta > Pinopsida > Cupressales > Taxaceae > Torreya > Torreya grandis. The sequence continues at coordinate 336,304 of JARHVA010007620.1, read as the reverse complement.
TTAGATGAAATATTAATTAAACAACAAATAAATAACTAGTCTAATGAAGGTTAAATAAAGAATAATTTGTAGAATGTCAAATAAAAGTGAAATGAAAATAATAAATATCTAAATTAAGAACAGTTAACTAGAAAAGAAATAAACTAAAACTAAGAAGGATTCAACTCAGATATAGTGTGAATGAAAGATTTATTGAGAAATTGTAATAAAATTTATCAAACACTTATTTAAAAATGAATCTTCAATAAGTAAACATTATATAATATCAACCCAAAAATATGTTGTAAGAGATATAATATATTCATCATTATTCAATGAAGTAAAAATGATTTATGTGCATATGACTGCATATTTCTATAATCATCAAAATATTTAACACCTAATCAAATTTAGATACTTAGTTTATAAATTAAATAACAAATATAGATACATGTGTATATTAGGTAAATTACTTCACCATAAGATAATGTGTCATTTGGTTTATCTAAAATAGATGGTTAATCTTTGAGATGCTTCACTAAATAAGTTTAGTATGAAATTTGAAGTCATATAGATCTATACGTTAATTTGTTTCTCCCTTTGTAATGCCGTTCAAGTCTCCTTATAAATATTTCAGTGTAGAGGTAGTTGTAATTATAAGTTACAACTAACTCTAAGTTAAATATAATGATAAAGTATATTAAATTTATAATAAAATTTAACTACCTTTTAACTCATTACTTTATAACTTTATTATGTTTCTAACTTGAAATTTACTAGATAATGTTAATGAAATTTGAGAATAATATTTTAAAATAAGGAGCAAATGAACATTTCTAATGGGTGGGGGTCATTTTAATTTGTTTAATAAATAAATTAAAAAATCATTAACAAGTTTTCATATAATTAAATGATTAATATGACTCTATATAATTATTTATCCATTTTTACAATTAATCAAATTATATATACATAACAATATGATCAAAATAAAAAAGCAATGAAACAAATAATCACATCATGAGACAATAAGTGAATTAAAAATGTGATAGATTAATTGATCAAACTTATGTATAATTTGAAAAGTGTCTAGCTAAACTATCAAAATAAAAAGTATCTCAAAATTGATAAATATATAAAGTGAGACTAATGAGCATAAAATAAAAGAAATTCACAATATTTATAATGCTCTTTATAAAAATTACCATCCTTTTATATTCAAGAGGTGAATACAATAACTTAATGACATTGGTACCACTAAATTTATCATCAACCTCAACTTTCACATCTTTCATCAAGTGAGTGACCACAAGTTGAGATGAAAGACTACTGATGCATTTTTAATGGATGAAGCAATATTTTTAGGAGAATATATTATGATATTAGGAACAATTTTAAGGTGGCATTAGTAAAATTATGATTAATTTATGGGAAGAATTTATAATGATGAAATAGAGGATTGAAATTAGGAAAAGTGACATGTGTAGTGTGTGTCTCTTAAGAGGATGCACTTGAAATACCATGTCCAAAAGGATGAGATTACCAGCTACCTTGTTTCATACCTTTATGGAAGTAATTACCATAGAGATAATGAAACACATGGAAAGGTATTTAGAATATTATTTAAATTTGGATCATGAGCATCAAAATTCAAGGGCACTTAGGTTCCATGATGAAATGGATGTGAAAATGCATTAGTAACCCTATAACCTCAAAAGGGTGTGCTTTGATCATTGCCTCAATAATGAGTTTAATTATTTTGATGCATGCTATTCCTAACTCAAATATTTATATCTAAGATTTGTGAACCTTGATTCTAACCTGACATGATTATTTATTTCAGGCAAATTCAAATGATAATCTTTCAAACCATGTCAATAAAAATCTCATATTGACCAAATTTTGAAAGTATTAGATTACAAAAATTTGAAATAAATATTACCCTTACTAATGTTATCACAAAAATATTAAAATCTATTAATATACATAATCATCCATTTATCTTTGTATAAATACAAATAATCATTCAAATCATTACATAACAAACATATGGCAAACTACGATGTTTTTTGACTTTCCATAATAACGTTAATTTTCATGATATACTTTTTTCATGTAATTGTTAAAAAAATATTTTATTTCACACCATTGTCTTAACTTATCAACTTTAAAACATTCTTTATTTATATTTACTTATCTCAAATTTAACACAACTGACCAAAATGTGAGTTTTGATTTTCAATACAAACATAGAATTTCAAATATGAATGAAAACACTATGTATGCTAATTGTTCTAAGTTCATAAATTATAGTCACCTAAACAAACATATTTACTCTTATTTATATTGTCATATGGTTGAATATGTATTTAATAATTATCACCTTAATATTCAAACACTATTTATGCATATTAGGTAACCATAAAATAATGAATTTTAAACATGTAATCAACAAAGAATATACCATATTTATCTTTATGTTTTAAGCCCTATAAAATGTAGACTAGAAACCTTTGAGTTTTGAAGATTAAACCTATATAAAAATCACTTTGCATGTAAAAAACCAAAATAATTATTATTAATACCAAAAACTTAAATGCCCCTGAATATCCATCAAATATTTATCCATAAAGTAATAATAAGTCTTATATTCAACTAAATATTCTTGCACTACCAAACTAGACTATTGTGCAACTTAAGTGTAATATAATGACTAAGTTTTATATACCAAGCTTGAAAAAAGAATAACATTAAAATTTACATACATTCATTATTTAGACCAAGAATCAAATATAACTAGGGTATTACAAATACTTTACTTAAAATATATCAAGCGAAAATATAATATGAATCAAAAAACACTAAAACTTATCATTTCATATAATTACCCAAAATTAAACCAAATGAAACTAGACTCATGAATGATTTCAAATATTATACTAAATCATAAAAAAAAAAAAACTTGTAGGTTACAAGAAACATGAACACAAATGTAAATATATAAAATCGATGGGAATCAAAATACTTTGAAAATACATGAGACAATCTTGCAGTATTAAAAACTCATGCACCAAATCTAAATATCTGAGACAAAATCATATACTCATTAATAAATCCATATGTGTATGATTTTGTACAAAATTGAATTAATTTTTTTCAAATACACAAAATTATTCATTTGTATTAAGGGTCAAGAAAAATTAAGAATCAAAATTGTTTAAGCCATTGCATGCAACTAGTAAATAACAACTTAAACATGGAACAAAACATTTTGAAAATAATTGTAAATTATAATAAGAGGAACTATCCATAAATTCTTAATAATTTATAAATTAGAATTGAATAATATTTTGAAGATATTTTTGGTAATAAAATAAGACTCAAGTCACATATATGTTGAAACTAAAAATATTAAACATAAATGTAGCTAACCAATTTACTAAAAACTTTATCTATTAAAACTAATCGGTTAAACCTTTCCAATAGCTATTTGAGTCCTCTAAAACCAAATTTAAAAAGTTTATATTTTGATTCTAATATTTTTTCTAATTGTGAATGAAAAATAACTAACCAACTTAAGGCTGAATTCTATCATAATGTCAAGGATACATATTGAAAGCTATTAACACTGACATGCCTCATAAATTTTATGAACCAAACAACACTTTCTAAGATAATTGTAACTAAAAATTGTGACCAAATTTTCCTAGAATGCATATAAACAAAATTAGCATATGATTCAAGTGATTAAACTAATGAAACCACCACCTTTATCAAATTTATTGCCAACTTAATATCCTTCTACTATAATTTTTTTACTTTTCT
>JARHVA010007620.1:185000-327500 GCA_037957365.1 Torreya grandis | reverse complement strand
GAGTTAATTAGTTTCCATTTGTTGACAAAGTTAATTGATTACTTGTCATTAGATGGCGGAGTTAACTAATCAATTGATATTGGCTTAGACAATTTTTCATTTTGATCAAGGAGTTGACTGAGTGATGGCATGGAGTGAAACATGGATGAATATAATTAGTTATTACTTATTTATTATGTGTTCATGGAATGAATCAAGGATTAACTAATTAATTATTATTACTATTAATGAGGTGTAATTAGTGGGATAAAATGGGGTCATGGTGTAATTAATTAATTATTGTGTCATTTTGTGATATTATGACATATTAGTTAAGGAAAGATTGGATAATGATAAAGTGGTAAAAAAATAGGGTGTTAAAATTAGGGTGTCTATAATTATGCCTCTTAGATTTTGTGAGTTGCATGGTAATATAAAGAGGATAAGAACTAGGCCTTCTTAAAAAATTTACATTACCTTCACATCCACATCATCTTTGTCACATTATTGATGGGTTTATATGATCACCTCCTCCTACGAGACATTCTAGTCTAAGCATTGATTTGGTGATTACTCATTTCAATGGTTCCAATTTTTAAAAACTTATGTTTATTTTATATTTGTTTTATCCACTTAAATTTTATGTCTTATGATCATTTAATACTTGTTTACACATATTTTATTTCCTTAGATATATTTTTTCTACTTGAATTAGATGTTATACAATCATTTTATGACCTTTAACATTATTACACATACTTTATCTGATTTAGATTGATTTCAATCTCTTTACATTATATATTTTATAATATATTTCATAGTTATCATATATATTTTGTTTTTTAGATTCACTTTCTTTTACTTACATTTTATGTCATTTAAAAAACTTTATCACTTATTTTTCATGTTATGTTTTGTCAAACTACTTTTACCTACCTACATTTGATGTCCTTTTATCCTTTATTTGACTTAGATATCCTTTATCTCCTTACCTTGGATATTTCATCATCAATTACATTTATTACACATATTATGATTTCTTTAGATTACTTATATGCTTCTAAATTTGATGTCACTTTAAAAACATGTTGCACATATTTTTTTTGTTATATTTTTCTATCTACTTGATTTAGATGTCATTTTTTGTATGATTTGTCTTTCATTATTTTAATATATAGATGCTCATATCTTTTTAAATTAATATAATAAAGAGACAACACATTAAAACATGAAAAAATGTGTAAATCAATGTCATAAATACATAAAAAATTTAATACAATTACATCACAAATACATCATACATTGGCTATTGGTCACCTTGATCCTAAACATGATGAGGAGATGTTAATGCCTCTATGTGTATCACATGTGCTCTCAGTGTTTATAAAACAATTCTCATTTTATAACTTGGGGAGTTCAAATCATGAGTTTTAGGTTGTGATAATTAGATTATCATTGGTGAAATAGAGGTAGAGCACATATACTATTCCATAAAATTTATATTAATTACTAGTTGGGAGCCACCTTGGTCCTTAATAATATTTAGAAGGTATGCAACATCTATGCTAGTACTATTGAATCATGATAAAACTCTAATCTAATACTATTCTATAATGAATACTTATAATGATATTTAAACTAGAGTGATTTGGTTAAAAAAAGAAGCAAAAGTAAGGTTAGGGTGGAAAGAAAGTGTGTGAATACTGATATTTATCTCAAATATTATGACAAGGTTTAAATTCTAGTTGAGCATGCATTCAACCATTGTATAATGTGAAATGGCATATACTCAAATCCTATTACACACCAGGTTAGTCTCCGAGGATAATATGAAAGAATACAAGTAGAAACTAGATTTACTATAAATATTTACTGCTACAATAAAATAGTATAACACATCCTCATGTAGAGTAAAATGAAATGAATTAAACTTAAGTACATTCAACTAATATATCATTTGCATAAATTAACAACCCTATATTATAGATGCATGTCCAAAATTCTTTAAAAAAAATTCAAATCTAAGATATAAAATAGACAATTGAGAGAGAAGACATGATGGCACTTCACACAAACAAATTGGGAGAAACTTTAAAACATTCCCTATTTGTATTAAATTTCTTAAAAGTAACAATGTAGTTTCTAGCTCTTAGAACTCCTTTCCTTTAAAAATGGTAATACTTCCTTTTATAGGATGCTAAGTCAGTATACCAGTTAGTCATGTTAGATACAAACATGTAAAAGTAAGGACAACTATCTATTTTTACAAATTTTCTAGAAAAAAATTCTCTTTTCCCAAGTAGACTAACCTATAGGTAAATGTGTTAATGAATTTCACATGCCTTTAAAAAAAGAATATTCCATTTTCTAAGTTTACAAATTTTCTAAAAAAATGCAATATTACTAACTATCTAGTGGGCCCTATGTTGATTAACTCCCCTATACCTATTGAATAATCCTCATGGCCTTTTGGTGTTTTTCATTGGCTAACTTTAAATTTCCATCTAGCTCTAAGAGGCACTCATCTTCCTAGTTAGCCAAGTCTTCAAAATCATTGTCATTTCTTGTCATGGCTTCTTTGATTCTCCTTACCTCATCAATATTCTCTTCTATAGTTAGGATCATATTCATGAGCCTATTGTTTTCGATCCCAAACTCGCCTTGACTCTTGCTTCTTACTTATTTCATGACTAAGGTGACTATGTGCTTGTATTTATTAGCTACAATAATGCTTAGGGAGCTAAGTTTTATAGGTTTATTAATCATGGTTTTAAAGAGTTGTTCAATTCTATCTAGAATCTCTTAGTTATCCCTTAAGAGCCTCTCCATGTTCCTTGAACATGTACCCAAACCTTAGATTTTGTCAATAATTAATCTCATGATTATGTTAAAATGGGCTAGACTAAGGGTTTTGAAACTATGAATTCAACCCTCAACCAATATGTTGATTAGTTCTTTCATTTTATCCTTTAAATCATGCCATTGGGATATTATACCATTGGATACTACATATTGTTTGGATAATAGACTCTAAATTTCCTTCATTATATTAAAGGATTCAAACATATCATAGAAATATGCCTCAAACATTCAAGGACTGATAGAACAACCTACTTCTCAATATTTTCCTTTTGTTTCTATAGGTTATCTATTTTCTGATACATGCATTTGATGGCCACTTTTAGTTGATTTGAATGAGCATCAACTAATCAAACTATATCCTATTCATGGATTGGGTCTTCACCAGTTCCTTGACATCCTACTAGAGTTAAGCTAACAAAGGATTCAACTCTTTGAAAAGTGAGCTCTTCACCCCCAACCATGGATTTCTTTGTTGTCACTCTTTCCAATCCTATAGTCTCTGGGTTGAATTTCACACTTACTGATGACTATATCACCTTTGGAGGTTTTGAAATATCCATTTGTGTGCTATTTGAGGCCCCAAGAGTGTCCAAATAAATACCACTTGACTCCTTAGGGGTTGTCATCTTTCTTTCTCTTCCTTCATTAGAACAACTATCCATGGCTTGAGCTCATCATGGAAATTGATGTTGACTACCTTGGTTATGGCCCATGAATGGTGTAAGGTTGGAATATTTTGCATTTTTCCATATAAGAACCATTTAAGGATGATTAGCACATGAATAGGATTCTCATCACTGAATAAGTTAACTTCACTCAAAGGATGAGTGAAAGTAAACTTTGGTTTCTTCTTTCCAATTGGGACCAATGTTAACTAAGCCTTCTTCTTTTTTAAGAGTGAAAATGGAACTAGGTCCAAAGTTATCTCCTTCCCATTTTATTTTTCTTCTTTTTTGGCTTAGGCTTGAGGTTATTCTACTTGTTCCTCTTCTTCATCTAATCCATAGACATTAATAAGTACTTTGAGTGAATCCTCTACTATTTGCTTGGGACCTAGTGTAATCATGTCAATGTACTTAATTGTGGACTTTGGTCTATTAGCTTGGGTTGAAGGTGATCCCCCTTAACTAGGTCATTATTCCAATCTCTCCTCAGACCTTTGTGTAACTTGTGCTTGAGGTTGTTGTACTTTTAATTGTGGCAATTCTAGATGGGGACTAAAAGAGGGTCTAAATAACAAGTTGTATTACATTGGTCCCATCTACCATATTTCACTAGGTGGTTTCTCATCTCCAGCCAACCTAGCCTCAAGCTTGATATTATGATTCTTTAGTCTAACCAATACTTATATGAAATTGGAGGCCCTAATATACATTATTTCATGAAAACCAAGTTGGTTTTTTGGGTCTTGTTTATTGTTTTTATTTTTAAATGATTCATAACCCTATCATAAGGGTCCCATTACAACTCATCTAATTGTAAATTGAAGGAGTCTCTATGTTTGGAGATATCATCCACCTACTACCAATTATGCAATATAGTCCTACTGATGGCCAAAGGAAAAGGGTGGAGTCCCTTAATTTTAATCTTGTATAATCCATTTATACCATGAAATAATTGGTATGCTATTTCCTAATCTTTTAGTTTAGTAGGAATATGGACTAGTAATTTGAGTGGTTGAGTCAGGGTCCCTTTTATTATAATTATAGTACACTCTAGATATAACTAGATATCCCCATTTATCTCCCCATACATCTTGATTAGAGAGTTGACCCTACCCATAGGGATCCTTGTAATGACTTTTACTAATGCTAGATATACATAATTATAAATGAATTGTACATTATATCTATACTTGAATATATGTAATTTGAAATAGTGATGGGAAACCATTTGTCTACCTTTAGGTGACCAATTCTTCATGTCAGGGATATTGGTGGTCACTAGTAGGGCATCAAAATATAAGACATCATAAAAAATTGATCATTGGTTTTTTTCTTTATGGCAAAGAATTATTATTTCAAGCAAATATTGATCATCTAATGTATTGGGGGAGTGAGTCTCATTTCCGCCATGAAATATACATAAGACTCCTAGATTTCATTAATATAGGTGGTGGAGGGGGCCTCAGACAATCTATTTAGTAGTTTAATGATTATTCTAATTCCCTCCCTAAACTGGGTAATTGGGATCTTACTAGTGGGGTCTATGAATACATGGATTCCTAAGTAAAACCATGGGTAAAGATGGATTTCATGTCATTTTTGCTTGACCATTATCTAATTGTGGGAAAATCCACTTGAGGCTTGTGTATCTTGTAATAAATTTCAAACTCAAGAGAGGAGATATATGCCACTCTTTTGAAATTATGTTCATACACTATCATGTCCTGATCAATCTTACAATCATTGAAAATAGGATCAATAACATTGATATAGTGCAATACCTCAGGTTTTGATACTGTAGAGTAGAGATGAGTCATTTTAATGGAGACCAGGTAATTATATCTCTAGTTTATTGTGGCATTATTCTACTCTTCCTTTGTGATGGTTTGCATATCTTTAATAGCCCATAAATTTTTAGAGAAGTTGTTTTCCCTAATGTTTAATGATGCAACATCAAATTGTATGTCCTTAAAGACCCTCCGTATATGTCTAAGGTTAAGTAAAATTTTGTGTCCTCCCTTTGTTGTTTTATTTAAGCCATCATGACTGTGACTTTTGTAAATTGCTCATTATTGGCCTAAAAATTACCTCTAGATTAATTTTCACTCATCTAGATGGTAATAAGGCTCTCTCTAGCTCAATTGTGATTGATTTGGGCTTAAATTAGGGCTTTCTCTAGCTAGGGATTTTCTATAACTTTAATGGTGATGGTTACTTAGAATTAGGTAAATTCATGCTTTAGATTTGATTTAGACCCCTACCTTTATACCTTTACCTTTTCATGCCCATAAAATCTTTGATTTTATCATTTTATGCTTGTGTGGCATCTATCTGGTAGTTTTTGTGGCATTTTTCATTAATGCTTTTAAATCAGTAGCCATTTCCTTTTAAAATTTGTTTGTCTTGCACCATCATATCTCTTTGTATGAATCAACATGGATCATTGATCATCGTCTTAGGGCTTGCATGAAATTGGTCCTTATCTATCTTGGGCTACATGAATACACCACTTGGCATCTTTGTGGGCCTCCTGGGATCTAAATTCTATTATTTATGAAAGGAAAATACATTTTCCATGCATCAAACCCATGGGCCTTTAGAGATTCTATTGAATATTTCATGTTGATTACATTCCATCTGATCAACTTGGTCTGAATAATTGCGAGTCATTGATCCTTTAAAGGTGCATGAAATTTAATTAGCATTGGGATAAAAAAAAAGGAACACATGATAAAGACTTTAGGTTAAACTTTATTTTGTGTTAATAAACATGATATAAACTTTATGCTAAAGTATTTAAGCTAATTTCTAAGACATAATATAAAGGGGCCTCCCCTGATTGATTAATGGACCTAATGTAAGTCATTAACCCAAGGTTTTATCATGTTAATAAATATAGTAAAACTTTAGGTTAAATGTTTTTTAGCTAAGTTTTATGGAAATGGGACCTCTAATTAAATTAAAACATAATATAAGTCTTTAGCCTAAGATTTATCATGTTAACAAATATAATTGGAACATTAAGATAGAGACTTAGATTAAGTCTATATCTCCAAATATTAGACTACAAGATCATTTTACCCTTGAGGTTCAACGACCCTACGCATTTTTATATTTTCGAAATGGTGTCCCATTTATTTGCAACATGATTAACAAGCTTTAGCAATGTTTTAAAACAAATTCATTTGACTAAACAAGGTGGTTTATGAGCTTAAATTTGATGGAATCATAGACATCAATAATGGCCTCATGGGCATCGAATGACATATTCAAGGATGTCAAATTTAAGTTCATGAAGTTCATTAGGTTTTATACATCTTAATTTTGATATGCTAAGTCTGATCATTCTTTATGAGTAAGTGCAGACTATCGATTGTGATCTAAGTGGATGCATGCCATTGGTCACTATAATCATGAAGAGGATTGAGTTAGCTTGGGGCCATGTATGAAAATTAGAGTAAGTTATAACCCTAAGTCCTCAAATCATAATAAAATAGGACCCTTCAAATATTATAGTCATAATCTAAGGTTTAATCCCAAGGTTTCATTGTATTAAAAATACAATAAACCTTAGGGTAAAAACTTAGGTTAAGTATACATTTTGATGCATAGGGCCTTCTTAACATTAAGCTCAAATATGGGAGTGTCATATGGTAATTTTATGGGGCTCCTGATCTTTGACCCTATTGATCCTAACAAGGACCCATATACCATCAATCAAGATCTGAGTTCCCAAGATGGTGACACTTGTCAACCTTATCGAGGTTATGTGGGTCTTTTACATTATAAAATTATGTTCATTCCATTAGATGTATTTTGTGTCGGTAACCATGGATCATTGATCTTTATCCAGATACTTACATTTGATTGGTTCCTATAATCATAAATGGATTAAGTGAGGTTGAGACTATATAAAAATGTGATCAAATTACCATATGAGTACTTTGAATAAAGGGGTTTCTTGAATGATTAAAACCCTAACATAATTTTTATCCTAAGGTTTATTTATATTAATAAATATACCTGAGATCTTAGGGTAAAACTTACTCTAAGTTCATGTTTATAAAATAGATCCCCTTTAAGCTTTAGTCTTGGTGTCACACCATCAGATATTCAACCTCCACTTAAGCATGGACCATTGATCTTGATCTAAGTGATCATTAAGGATTGTTCTGATGGATCAAGGCTTTATATTTATTGGGCCTCCTCACTCACCCAATTAGTTGGTCCTAATCAAGTGAAATCAATCAATTTGATAAAGAGGTAAGATACTTAAGTTAGGATTGTTATTGTGGGGACTTAGGATAAGGTTTCATTACTAAGGTCTAGTTCATATTAATAAAAACAAATGAGGCCTCAATACTAAGGCCTTAGTCCAAGTTTATAATAAAGTGGACTATGTGACATAAAGTGAGACCAAGTTAAGAAAATAAAAGGTTCATAAAAACATAAAAGTTAGACCTTGTTTGTAATAAAAGGGGAGTCAAAAGGGCTCAAAATATAAAAGTACCAAACCTATAATTTTAGAACAAGGTTTGGCTATGTTGAAAACCATGACTAAGCCTTGGTATAAAATTTATGCTTAAGTCTAAACCATGTTTAAAATGTTCCCACTAAATTTTCTCCCACCAAATAAGATTTGAACTAAGATTTTAAGCTAGGGTTTTCTAAAGGAGAGATTTAGTAAATGAATTTAACTTTGAGTTCTCATAGACCAAAGGCTGGTAAGACCCTAAATAGGATTAATATACGAAATCTAAGTGTAGCCCATTACATGAGGGTCCCATGAAACCTAAAATTGAAACATGAAGATCCATTATTATCAACATTAGGCAAGGTTAAATTAGAACCATGAACAAATATGAAAACTTTATCAAGAACAGGTGATCTTCAAAATCAAATAACATGAAAAATATGTTAATTTTTTCATTTTTATGGTTTAATGTTTGCACAAGGGTCCATGTTTTTCAAAATTGGGGTATGTTGACCTCAACAAATGGTGACTTTTTAGGGAAACATATCAATATGTTAAAACTTAGAAATTATGGTTTAGAAAAATAACTAAGTCACTTATTCCACTTGATTAATTCCATTATCAAGATTAGTTCATGGCTAAATCAAACTTTGCACATGAGAATTAGAATCAAACATAGAAACATAGCCATGTTGTGTGTGTGCTTTTATTCCACTTACTATTTGCCATGGGATTTATGGGAAAACTTATAGATTTTTTACCTTTAATCATTAACACTAACTTGAATCATGTTTATATATTCATTAGGAACCATTCTTCTAGTTTAGGAAATGTTTAGGTATTGCTTTGCTACCATCCAAGCCTCCATAGCCCAAATAGAGATGCCTTTGGCTCCACTCATGACCTTGATCCACTACCATCTAGGTGTCCATAGCCTTGGTGGAGATTACCAGAATCACCTTCACTTGAAAAGTTATTGTATTTTGCAATGAGTTCTTGTTCTTTGCATTTTTACGTCTTTTAGCCTTTCCAACAAAGGTTGAGAACCAGGGTAACTAGGTTTAAGGATTTGGTCAAGTGTATGCTATTTAAATAATCACCTATGGTTACAACCTTTATCCCAAGCAAGGATGTTTGTTAAGTGTAAGCATGAATGTGCCTTAATAGATTAAGCTTTCATTCTACATGTACAATTCTTCTTAAAACCAAGTTCAGGTCAAGACAATGTTTAAGGTCTTATGGAATAGTTAACCTATCCACCAGTCATTACTAATTTCTTTCAATTATAACATCAAGATCATATCTCAAATCCATGGTCAACATATGCATAAGTTTCATACCTACATTTTGAACTTCTATAGTTTTTAAGCAAACTAAATGAACTTTGAGCTGAGGGATATCTTAAGAGGACTTATTATAATCAAGGGAGACATCAACAAAAAAGGAAACACAAAATAGAAAAAAAGGAAAAGCAAGTAATTATAATAAAACTTATGTACAAATGGGAGTAGCAGAAGGAAAAGGACAAAAAAGAAACTGAACTAGCCTACCTACACTAATTCTGACCATTCTTATAGATTTACTCCATGAAGATCCCAAGGGGAGTAGCAGAGAAGTAATGCTTGAGATACTACCCATTGGTGGGTAGGGTGAACTATAATCCTTGTAGATATTTCAATTTGAATTTTTTGTCTCCAAGTGTTTTTGTAATCTGATAGGTGATAATCCATAAAGGTGTGAGCCTACCATGTTTGGCCTTGGGCTTAGATGCCTTGTCCCAAAGAAGAACCAAGTCTTCTTGTCTGAACATCTTGATCTTTGATCACTTGTCAAACCACCTCTTTACTATAGTTGGGTTTCTGGTAAATCTATCAAAATATTATTATCATGCATCTTCCATTTGAATAATTTCTAATAGCCTTTAATTTACAAGTTCTTGGTCTTCCTCTATATATTATTGCATAAACTTATATGTTGGTAGCTTAAATGTGATGGGGAATATGGGTTCTTGGCCACATACTAGTAATAATGGAGATGATTTAAAATCATATTTGAATCTTTTTTTGTCTTCCCAAAGGGAATATTTGAGAAGTTTATGCCAAATTCTAGGTTTGTCTACTATAGAATTCTTAATTTCTTTCATCAAGTTTTTATTTGTTGACTCAGATACTCGATTACCTTATGAATAATGGTTGGATGAAAAATTCATAATAATGACATTATCATACACCCATTCTATCATCTCTATGGATATGAATGTTGACCCATTATCACATACCAAAGAGAGTAGAGTCCCAAATTTGGTACACATGTTTTCTTCCAAAAAATTGATCATTTCGTATATTCTACATTACTTGGTGGCTACTGATTTAATCTATCTAGTGTAATAGTTGGTGTCGATAAAAATGTATTTGGGACCTTATAATGATTTGGGGTTGATTACTACTACAAATTCTATCGCCCACTAGTCAAAAATTTTATCAACCATGACCGATTTTAAAGGCATGACTATCTTTGGCTATTTTACGCTAAATATCTTGCATGAATGGCATTCCCTCACATGTCTATGAGCATATTTGAAGATGGTGGGATAATAGTAGCCAACCCTAAGGATATTTTGAGTTATGGTTGTCCTAGATGGGTGTCCACTTGCTAAATTCTCATGAAAAGTGCTTATTATCTCAGTAGCTTCTTCCTTGGAAACATATCTCAGGTACACACCTTAAAATTTCTTCTAGTACAAGATTCCATAATTGATCAGGTAGTGAGATAATTTGAGCCTTAAAAATATCTTCTAATCCTTTTTTAATCCTGAAGGACAAGTTCCATTAATTAGTAAGTTGATAATGGAGTCATACCAATCATTAGGCTGAAAATTTTATTGATCAACTTGCATGATGTTTAACTTGGGGTTAGTATTAGCAATCATTTAAATCAAACCATGTCATCTTACCAATTTTGAATTTTTGATCTCTATTTCATATTCTTGTAGAATATACATCCACTTACCCTTTCACTCTTTGAGCTCACATTGGCTTAGCATTAGCTTAGTGGCCAGATCTAGTAGGATGGCATACACTTTATTTCTAATAATGTAGTGTCTAAATTTCTTGATCACTTTAACTAATGAAAAGGCTTATTTGTCAATTAAAGGATAACTTAACTCGACAATTTTAAAATTATTTCTCATGAAGCCTATTGGAAATTCACATTCATTTCTATCATGTTAAAATAGCAACAATAGTGTGATCAGAGGAAAAAGATTAGAGCTAAAAATCCTTTGAAAATTTTGGACTTATCAAGACTGAAAATTGACCAATTTCTTCTTTTATATCTCCAAAGGCCTTCTTAGATTCCTCATTCCAAGAGAATTTATAGCATTATTCAACATATCATTCAATTGTTTGACAATTTATGAAAAGCCAAAAATGAAATTTCTCACAAAGTTTATTTTTCCAAAAAATGATTTAAAATCTTTTCTACTATTGGGAGGCTCTATATTTGATATGACTTCCACTCTTTTAGGATATACGGATATTCCATATTTATTGATAACATAGCCTAATAATTTACCCTTAATGACACAAAAAATGCTTTTCTTAGGGTTGAGGGAAATTCAATACCTTTCAAATACCTATTGTAAATGCATGAAATGGTCCTCCATGTTCTTAGAGAAAAAATTTAGATCATCCATGTAAATTATAATTCACTTACCAATTAAGCCCTTTAAGGCATGGTCCATGGCCTTTTGAAAAGTGGCTCCTACATTTATCATTCCAAAAGGCATTCTTTTATATGAAAAGGTGCCTCACTTAGTTGTGAATTTCATCTTCATTATGTCTTCCTTATCTACTAGCACCTAAGTGTACCCTAAAAAACCATCAATAAAAGACATCATGGCTAAACCAAAAACTATTTATATTAATTGGTCAAGAGAGGGAAGAGGATAATTATCCTTTCAGATGCCCTATTTAGATTTCTAAAATCAATACATAGTCTAATTTCACCATTTTTTTCCTAATTGGCACCAAATTGGCAACCCAAGTAGAGTGCTTGATGGGAAATACAATTATAGAATCTAAAAACTTCTTGACTTATTTGAAAATCATGGGTTCTAAAATAAGATTCACAAGCCTTTGATTTTACCTAAATTTTTTGTAATTCTCTTTGAGAGGTATAGTATTGGTAATGACTATTGGGTTAAAAATATTTAATCCATCATAAGACTAGGCTATGACATCTTTATACTATGTCAATAACTCCTTGGATTTCTTGTTTTCAACACTTGTACATGATTTTCAAATATTAAACACTTGAGGTTGATCTTGTGATCTAAGGTCAAATGCATTGTAATCTTTCCCACTTACTTTGGGAACCTTAGGGGTCTTGACTAGTTTATCTTGATCAAATAATATTTCAAAGGCAATCATGCCCTTAGTAATTATGTTATCATTTAATTTAATGACTTTGCCATCAAATTTATCCTCCCCAAATGCACTTTCATTAGCCTCATCAATGACACGAGCCTCAAATGATCTTGAACAAGTCATGAAGTCCAAGATCTATTGGTCATCATTAAAGACCTATAGATGGTTTAAATTATTTAGGATAAAAGGGTAAGGTATTAACTCAATTCTAAAGTTTGATGAATCCTGCATAGGCATGAGATTAGTTACATTAGAGGCTAGTTCATCATCATATTTATTTTCCTCCCAAGGGATAGACATGATATTGAAAGTGTTGGGTGAATATTTTGTCGACCAGCTAACTGGTGAGCAAAATAGTTCCTATCACCATAGCATAAGGAGATTGGTCATCTAGGTGTGTAGTTTTACTACATCAATAGGGGACAAATCTCTCTTCTCATAAAGGGGAGGTTCCCTATTAAATATACATATGTTATATACTAAAAATTTAAGCTGAAAGTAAGACACAGGTGTGGGATAAAACATCCATCTATCTTTTTTTAGAGATGATGTTAAAAAACAAAGGAGAAATACTATGTGATTGGTGAAGGTACTTCTCTTATTTCAGAAGTAACATTTAGCCAAGAGCCAAATCCCTTCCTAGATAGTAGAAATCCTAGTGAAGCGATAGAAGGCACTTCTCTTCTTTCAAAAGTGCTTGTTCTTGCAAACAACAAGAATCTTTCTGGTAACAAGTGACTGATAACAGAATACAAAGTGACCAACAATCTAAGGTGTAACACAAACTCTCCAACTTGGCTGACCAAGAGTGAGGTACAAAGAACAATGGGGGCCCAAAGTCATTCGAAGGTCCTTTACACAAAAATAGAAAATAAACACACACTAAAGACAACTATGACAACACAAAGTCTGAAAGTAGTTGGTTCAGGACACCTTCCTTGTTAATTTCACTAATTCTGCTTGCCAAATTAAATAACCAAGAACACATTTAGAAGATAGACATAAGAATAATCTTCTAAAATGATATAATCTAAAATAAAACAAATTCTACAAACAACTTATTTTCTCATTTAGATAAAATGAAATGAAATATAATTTGAGCTCAAAGTCTCAGTATTTGCCTTTCAATTGGGCAAAGTTTCACTTCTATGTTGGGAAGATCTACTTAAAATAATAAAAGAGATTACAATATATAACCACCAAGCAAGGCTTGGCACTCTCTCCCATGGGATGGCCCATGCTACAATCAATGCCTTCAATGCACCTTTAGTTCTATCTGGAGGGACCATGCTGGGAACAACACATTGCCTTAACTATGGCATGTCCATTCATCTAATATGTCTCTTCCTTGGTATGGATTGTCTATTCCTTTCCCTGATGTCTGTGTAACTGTCCAATTTGTCTTTACTCCAAAGGAGACCAATAGGCCATGCCTTCAATGTTTACAAGCTCAAAAATCTTTTTTCAGTTTATTCTAGCTACAGAAATAACTTCTATGTAGATATTTCAATCTTTATATCTTCTTTGTTTTGTCTTTTCTAGCTTTTCCTCTTCTTAGAATTTAAGCTCAAGGGCTATATTTTCAACCAGATGCTTGGTTTTTCCTTCAAGTTCCTTACTTTATTTGAATTTCAATGGATATTCCCTTACTTTAAATTTGACGTCTGCAGGGCTGTTAATGGTCACTAGCCACTTGAACTATGTTGAACATTAAACCCGTGACCCATTTGAAAGTTCATTAGTTCATAAATTCGTTAGTTCACTCTGTCTCTTTTGGTCCATCGCTTCCCTACTTAAGCACTTCTTTGCTCTTTGGTTGAACCATCACTTTCATTAAACTTGCCTTTGGAGTCATCCATGTTGCTTCTTTCTTTTCTTGAGGCCACCTTTGAACCTTTGAACCCATGAACCATTGAACTTTGAAGTATTTCAGTTTAAGGTTCAATCAATTCATTGGTTCATCCTTTATCTGTCACTTCCTTGTTCTTTCTAAGCTCTTTGATCTTCATCACACTAGTTGAAACTTTGAACTTGTGAACTCATTAAACCTTTTGGTTCAAGGTGCATTGGTTCAATCAGTTCATTCTTTTTATTTGGCTATGTTATTTTGATCTTTTTGAACCAAATGCATTGAACCATTGGTCATTAAACCTGTTGAACCATTAAACCCATTAAACCTTTGAACCAAAGTGGTTCAATGGTTCAACAGTTCAATGGTTCAAGCCTTCTTCTCTTTGATAAGTGTTTTGAAGCCATTAAACCTTCAAGTAGTTAAACTTTAAACCTTGAAAAATGTGCTTAAATCTTGTTGATGGAATTAAACCTTTGAACCCATTGAACCCTTGAACCTTTTTGGTTCAAGGTTCAACAGTTCAACGGTTCAATGTCATCAGCAAGAGTTAAGTGCATTTCTCAAGGTTTAATATTTTCTTAGAATCTTGCTGATGGATAGTTTGGTTAAACCTTGTCATTGAACCAACTTTAAAATCACCTAAGTGTTTAGAGCTTGCTTCTTTCCTATAGAGTCCATAGAAATCAACCTGCGAAGCCTGTAGAACTTGCCCTACAGAGTCCATAGATTTTCTTCTTATAGAGTCCATAGATTCAAGCCTACAGAGTCTATAGATTCAAGCTTGCAGAGTCCATAGAAATGAGCTTATGGAGTCCATAGTTTTAAGCCTATAGAGTCCGTAGATTTTTGAAAAGCTTGAAGAATTGAGAATTAGAATGCATATAACAATTTTTGAAAAGGGAAGAGACAATTTTGGTCTTGCAGGACCAAAATAGTTCATATGTTGTCCCAAAAATGAGTGATATTTTTGGGGACAATAGCTGGCTCCAGTTGCGGAACTTCCTTCAGTTGAAAACTTGAAACATCTGAGGGGAGTAGAAACTAGAATGTCCAGTGCCTTGAAGTGTGTCATTGGGCTATAGAGTCATGCTACCCAAAAAGAAAGGCTCCAAAAAATGAAAATGAAAATGAAAAGCACAAAACAAAACTAAAGACTATAAAAATATACATATATATAGATGATCTTATCTGATGCCTCAAGATTTGAATCACTTCAAATGCCACCCACTATGAGACAATGAAAATGGTGTGCCATCCTGATAAACCAGTAAGAAACCATTTTGTCCCTAGAAATGGTGATAGGTGAATGGAACTCTCGACTAGGAAACCAATTTTCTATGTCTTCCTCTTGGCTCTTTCTTCTTCTTACCCCATGGTAGGACATGGTCTTCAAACTAAAAACCATAACTCCTTGCTCTCTTGGCAAAGAGTTCCTTTTGCTAACTTTGGAGTACAACAGTATGGTCCACCACTATAGCTTGCTATTCTGCTAGTCTAGTCTAGCACATGCTTTGATTGTCAACATCAAACTCTTAACAAACCATCAGCTTAACATCTCCTTTGGTGTGAAGGAGTTTGATATCTTCATCTTGAGTAGTCTTTAATCTGAGCAATAGAGATTCACATCTAGCTGTGTTGGTGTTGCTAAACTGCAACTTGCATGAAGGAAAAATATCTCCTTGAGGAGATATCAACATAGTCCCAACTCCAACATTAGTGGAAGAATTGATGCCATCAAATTACAAGATCCAAGCATCATCAGAAGCTAATCTTCTATCATATTTCTCTTCATTAGAGATGGAAGATCCTTCTTGATTTGTACTGCACCCTACTAGTTCTTTTGATGTCTTGTTTGGATCGAATCCTAGATTACCAGCTATAAGACTTTCATCAGCTAAGACATGAACATCATCTATGGTCAAGAAGTAATTACCCCTACCTAATGGCTCAAACCAAATTTGAACTATAGGGGCTGACATTTGGGTGACCACAAATTTTGCCTCAAACATGTCCATACTTAATTCTCCACTAATGTCCAACTGCTCAGGATTGGCTTGCAGGAATGCAAATTTAGTCATTTGAATTTTGGATTTCTTGACATGATTAATTATGTTAGATGACTGAAATGGACTTGGAAGAGGGGATGGGAGTTCATCCTTTTGGTTTTTGGGAGGGGGACGACTAGTCTACAAATTTAAAGTAGAAGGTGCAGAAATGTTTGATGTACTTATCTTTTTGGCAACCACTAGGTCCTTTAGATGGAAAGGTAGATAACTTCCTTGTTTGGAAATTGATATTGTAGGCTAAGCTCACTCCTCTATTATTCTTTATCAACTTGCTGGGTTGACTGGTTCTTGGACTGGGTGAATACTACGTATGATCCCTCGACTACTTCACCTTTACTTCTAAGTTCATCTTGGTAATTTAGGAAAACAATGTGGGAGTCACCAGCTGATTCTTCTTGATCCTCCATGAAGAGACCAGTATCATTTTCTTGATCAAACTTAGGTTGGAAAGAGAAATCATGTTCTATTTCCAAATAACCAACTACTGAGTTGGTTGGAGGTGCTTCAAAGGCAAGGTTCCTCTATGGGGGAGGAATATGATTTGGCTACCCTTGATTCCTGGAAGCATTGCCTTGATATGGATGATTCTGAAATGTCCTCTTTGGCATATCCTAATTAGGAGGAGTAGACATACTTTGGGCCATTTTGTTTTCAAGGCTAGCAATTCATTTGCCATATTTTGCACCATTTGATCAGTGGTGGATGTGGGTGAGTATTCAAAAGATGAAGAGGGTTGACCTCTATTTGGATCTCTCCTTATCTTTCATACCAAGATAAGGTCATCTTCTACCTCAGTAGCCAAGTATTGAGTAGCCTCAAGGTTTATATGGCTAGCACGTCTCAATAGAAAACTCACTTTAGGTAGCTATGAGTTGATGAAGAAGAATTTGAGGTTTTCAAGTGTTGGCTAAGCAATTGTAAGAATCATGTTTCTTAGCTTGTCAAACTTAGAAATGAAATCCCTCATAGGCTCATGAGACTCTTTCTTCATCTGGGTGAGCTAGGCCTGCAAGGCATGGGCATCCTCTATGGACTTGAACCTTGCTTCAAAATTGGCTTTTAGGGTATTCAAGTCTGTCACTACTCTAGCCTGTAGATGGTAGAACCACTCTGCAACATCACTTTGTAGGGTCTCCACAAAAAGCTTGACTGCCACATATTCAAATTCCACCCCTATCACACCATAGGCTATGCTGAAGGCTGCAATGTGTTCATCAGGGTGAAATCTCCCATCTCCAAAGAATCTGGGGAAGTTCTTTCTTGAGTTGTGTATAAGTTCATGCAGAGGTAGAGTCAAGTTGAGTGGGCCAAAAGAGTTACCCCAGGGGCCTCAAATTGACATGATTTAATTATGAAAGATAGGGATACCAAATCTGGGTGGAATGGATAGATTGTAGAACAAAAATGGAAAAAAACTAGCCATGCTTCAGCTTGAGGCTTGAGGCTTCAAACTATGCACTCTTTTCTAGTAGCTCTATTTGTGTAGACTAGATAAAATAATGGAGATGGAGGAAAATGGTAAGGCTATAAATGGATAATGGGTAAGACAAAAAATGGAGTCACCAAAGTCTATATAATGGATAACGGAAGGAACTGCTTCAATCTAAAACCTGAGGCTTCAGACTACATGTTCATCCCCAGCAGAGTCGCCAAAAACTGTTGTGCGAGGCTGAGGAGGAAAAATTAACAATGGGAAAGCACTGGAGTAGTTTGTTCTTCCACAGTAGAATGCATGGATAAGGTTATAATGATAATGGGTAATATACAGGTGATGTTTCAATCTTAAAATTGAGGTTCCAAATTGCATAAAATTACTGTCCCTAGCGGAGTCTCCAAAAATTGTTGGGTGAATATTTTGTCGACTAGCTAACTGGTGAGAAAAATAGTTCCTATTACCACAACATAGGGAGATTTGTCATCCAGGTGTGTAGTTTTACTACATCAATAGGGGACAAATCTCTCCTCTCATTAAGGTAAGGTTCCCTATTAAATATACAAATGCTATATATAATAAATATAAGTTGAAAGTAAGACACAAGGGTGGGATAAACCATCCATCTCTCTTATTTTAGAGATGATGTTAATAAATAGAGGAGAAATCCTAGGTGATTGGTGAAGGTATTTCTCTTCTTTTAGAAGTAACATTCAGTGAAGAGACAGATCCCTTCCTAGATAGTAGAAATCTTGGTGAAGTGACAGAAGGCACTTCTCTTCTTTCAGAAGTGCTTGTTCTTGCAAAAAACAGCAATCTTTTTGGTAACAAGTGACTGATAATAGAATACAGAGTGACAAGCAATCTAAGGTGTAGCACAAAGTCTCCACCATGACTACCCAAGATTGAGGTATGAAGAACAATGGGGGCACAAAGTCATCCCAAGGTCCTTTACATAGAAATAGAAAATAAACACACACTAAAGACAACTATGACAGCACAAAGTCTAAAAGTAGTTGGCTTCAGGACACCTTCCTTGTTACTTTCACTAATTCTACTTACCAAATTAAATAAACTAGAACACATTCATAAGACAAACATAAGAATAATCTTATAAAATGATACAAGCCAAAATAGCACAAAGTCTGCAAACAACTTGCTTTCTCATTCAGATAAAATGAAATGAAATACAATCTAAGCTCAAAGTCTCAATATTCACCTTTCAATTGGGTAGAGTTTCAATTATGTGTTGGGAAGATCTCCTTAAAACAATAAAATAGATTACAATTGATAGCCACCAAGCAAGGCTTGGTGCTCTCTCCCATGGGATGGCCCATGCTACAGTCAACACCTCCAATGCACCTTTAGTTCTGTCTAGAGGGACCATGCTAGGAATAGTGCATTGCCTTAAGTATGGCATGTCCATTCATCTAATATGTCTCTCCCTTAGTATGGACTGTCTGGTCCTTTCCCTAATGTCTGTGCAGCTATCCAATTTGTCTTTACTCTAAAGGAGACCAACAGGCTGTACCTTCAATGTTTGCAAGCTCAAAAATCTATTCTGCAGACTGTTCCAGCTACTGGAATAAATTTTTATGTAGATATTTCCCTCTTTGTCTCTTCCTTGTTTTATCTTTTCTAGCTTTGTCTCTTCTTAGAATTTAAGCTCATGGGCTATCTTTTTAGCCAGTTGCTTAGTTATTCCTTCAAGTTTCGTGCTTTATTTGAATTTCAATGGATATTCCCTTACTTTAAATTTGACATCTATGGGGCCATTAATGGTCGCTAGCCTCTTGAACCATGTTAAACTTTTAACCCGTGAACCATTTAAAAGTTCATTAGTTCATTGCTTCATTAGTTCACTCTATCTCTTTTGGTCCATCGCTTCCCTGCTTAAGTGCTTCTTTGCTCTCTAGTTGAACCATCACTTTCATTAAACTTGCCTTTGGAATCATCCATGTTTCTTCTTTCTTTGCTTGAGGCTGCCTTTGAACCTTTGAACCCATGAACCATTTAACTTTGAACTCTTTCGGTTCAAGTTTCAATTGGTTCATTGGTTCATCCTTTGTCTGTCACTTCCTTGTTCTTTCTAAGCTCTTTGATCTTCATTGCACTGGTTGAACCTTTGAACCTATGAACTCGTTGAACCTTTTGGTTCAAGGTTCATTATTTTTATTTGGCTAAGTCCTTTTAATCTTTTTGAACCAAACATGCTAAACCATTGGTCATTAAACCTATTAAACCATTGAACCCATTGAACCTTTGAACCAAAGTGGTTCAATGGTTCAATGGTTCAAGCCTTCTTCTCTTTGATAAGTGTTTTGAAGCTGTTGAACCTTCAAGCGGTTGAACTTTGAACCTTGACAAATGCAATTAACTCTTGATGATGACATTGAACCTTTGAACCCATTAAACCCTTGAACCTTTCTGGTTTAAGGTTCAATGGTTCAATCTTTGCTTAGAAGCTTGCCGATGGACATTTTGATTGAACCTTGTCATTGAACCAGCTTTAAAATCACCTAAGTGTTGAGAGATTGCTTCTTTCCTGTAGAGTCTGTAGAAATCAACCTGCAAAGCTTATTGAACTTGGCCTGTAGAGTCTATAGATTTTATTCCTATAGAGTCCATAGATTCAAGCCTACAGAGTCCGTAGAAATGAGCCTACGGAGTCCGTAGTTTTAAGCCTGCAGAGTTTGTAGATTTCTGAAAAGCTTGAAGAATGGAGAATTAGAATACACAAAACAATTTTTGAAAAGGAAAGAGACAATTTTGGTCTTGAAGGACCAAAATAGTTCATATGTTATCCCAAAAATGAGTGACATTTTTGGGGACAATAGAAAGTATCAAAAGACTCAACTAGATCACAAACCCTAAATTTATATTTCTTAAAGTATGACAATTTTCATTGATATTTGCCTCTTACCTGATTGACTAATAGTTATGAGTAATCATAAACTAGTAGTTATTTGACTTTGTTTTTGATGGAAAATTTTAGTCCTAGGATGAGAGCCTCATATTCTACAAAATTGTTGTTACATGGGAACTAGAGCTTGTAAGAAGCATGACATTTCTTACCAACAGGGTCAGTTATACAAATTCTAACCCTAGATCTAGATTTACACCTAGACCCATCAAAATGAATCTTCCATAATTTAATAATAGTATGAGAAGGCCTAGAGTTACTTTAGAAGTTTTGAGAGTGAAAACTCCCAAATCAGAGTCAACTATGTTCACCTTTTCATTGACAACATTTTATTCCATGATCATATGTTTCATCCTTTGTTCTCTTTCCACTTTAATTTAATTTGGATCTCCCTTCTAAGGAATCCATATATGTGAATAGTCTATGGACATATATCAATTTAAATATTTTGTCTATTCTTTGCTTAAAATCAGTCCCTAGGTGTCAAGGATATCCACCACTTGGATATCTATGAATTATTGGACTCTTGGTTTAGAAGTTAGTTGCATGTGGAAATTTAAAAATTATCCTATCACTTTGACCCTAGACTTATCTAATTGGGTGATAACCCTATCAAAATTAATGGGAGTCAAACCAAGTTATTTATAAATACCTATAGGCATGATATTTATAGAGGTACCAACATCCAACAAACAATTATGCAATGTCTTACTAAACATTCTAACTATAAGCTGAAGGGTGGGGACTTTGTCTTAGCTTTGTACATAGCTACATTTGCATTATCAGTTTTGGACATATTGTTAGGTTTCTTGGACAAGGATTCTAGTCATATATCTCTTTGTTTAGTTATATATGTTAATTCATGCAAAGTAATTTTAGATTTAATTTTCTTCATGTCCTCTACAATATTATACCTACTTTCATTTAAAGTAATAGATGTATCTTTACTCTATTTATAAGTACTTCCCTTTGGAGGCTCTAGGTTATTATCTAATGTGGTGTTTGGAGGAGTGCCAAAGTTGTTTAGAGGAGTAGAAGTAGTCAAAGGTTGCCTCTATTATCTATTAATTAGAGGTTAGGTCTTCTTTAAGAACTTCTGGAAGGCATGAACTTCTTGAGGAACATCATCAAGTTGATTGTCTTCTTGAAATGGAAATCAAATGTTTCCACCATGAAGGCCTGAATTTAATCTTGGATCTTGAGGTCTCAACACCATTATATTTGTTAGGTACTACCTCAAAAGTGTCCAACTCTTCCTAAAAGGATTTAAAATCTTTACATATCTCAATGTAATCAATTTCTCTATGCTTAGTAGTATAATAAACTCTAAAGTATTCTATTAATGCAATATCAATAATATTAATGTCCATGTTCTTCTTGTTAGTAAATCATTCATTATTCTTATTGTTATGGAAGTTATCATTATAAAACCTATTATTGGGTCTATTAAACATATGGAAAGATAATTTCATTCTTGAGATTTAACTAGTATGACTATCATGTTTTTGTAACTGAACAAAGTAGATTCTAAACTTTTGGAGCATTTTTAAAATAGATTCATTCTCAATTTTGGGGGTCTTAGAGTTATGAACTTGGTTAGCACCAGAGGTTGGTACTAATTCTTTTTGATCATTCAGACTAAATCCAATTATGGCATGGCCTAAGAATCCTAAGTTATGATTAGGGCAACATGGCTTAAGGGTAAGTTATGATTTAGTGTTGAGATCTAATTCAGGGTTGGCCTATTTTGATTGTCGTTGGGAAATATAATCAATGTAGGCATATGTGTATTAAAATTTAGGACATAGTAGGCCATTTGTCTTTTAGGCTACATCTAGTCATTAATGATCATAGCCTCAACATAATCTAAAGCTAGCGTGTTTACAGGACCTAAATCCATCTTAATGAATATTGAGGTCATGGGATCAAGAGCATATTTATAGATTTCCAAGGCTAATGCCTAATTAGGCTTATAAGGGTTAATGGTTCTATTGTACATATTTTAGAACCTAGCATTGAAAGTCTTTAAAGGTTCATTGGCATCCCTTTTGAGGGTGGTAAATTATTGGTATAAGATGAAAAGACTAATGATTTTCAAAAACTGGGTAATGAAAATGTTGTAGAACTCATCCCAAGTGGTAATGCAATTATAAGGAAAATTAAGGAACCATTCATATGCAAGATCCTTAAATGTGAAAGGAAAAAACCTACATGCTACACCTTCATGAATTAAATTTAATAATTTTAATGTAGATTTGAATGATTTAACATGTTCTTTTGCTATTATAATACCACCAGCACTAAAAGTAGGCAAATATTTTTCAAGATTACGAGGAAGGTGATGAACCATACCTTGTACATTAATAGGAGATCTTCCTAACCAAACCATACCTTGATGAAGGTTGAATTCAAAATTACCTTAG
The DNA here is from genome assembly GCA_037957365.1 of Torreya grandis. Classification (NCBI taxonomy): domain Eukaryota; kingdom Viridiplantae; phylum Streptophyta; class Pinopsida; order Cupressales; family Taxaceae; genus Torreya; species Torreya grandis. Next base: position 304,397 of record JARHVA010007620.1, on the reverse strand, counting down.
ATTAGTGAAGTTAGTGAAGACTTCAAACATCTACATCTACATTTGTCTCATCTAGCCCTCCTATGGACTTCCATGTTGAGTAAAGTTTCCCTTGTCTCTGAATGTGACCTTTTTTAGACTCTAGGCAATTCTAGCTTGACGATATTAGATCCTATTTGAAATACAATATGTCAAATCAACCTTTATGAAGAACAAGGATCAAACATGCACATTAATCAAAATTTTCAAACATTTATATAAATAATATCAAAGGATTCTAACTTTTAACTAAGTTAGCTCAAATATTTGTCCAATTACATAAATATGATCAATCTTTACACTTCTAAGCTTAAATAAACTCATACTTGTAAAATATCTACCAATATTTGATCAAAACAATCTATTCTAACCTCAAATACTTCATATTCTTAGATATTAAACAATATTTTCTAGAATTAAGAATCTATCCTCAAAGAACTTTGATCTTTGTGTAAAGGAAGCACAAAGATGGGTCAAAGACCATGAAATCAATGATCTTTACACTTATAATAAAATAACTATGAAAATATGTAAAGATAACACTAATCTTTGATCAAAACACACAAAAACTAGCAAATATCCTATAAATTCAAAAATATTTCCCTCCTTCTAGTGCCAATTGAGCTTCTACATTTTGATGCCTCTATGTGTATCACAGGTGCTTTCAGTGTTTATCAAACACTTCTAATTTTATAAATTAGGGAGTTTAAGGCATGAGTTGTATTTTGTGATAATTAGATTTTCCTTTGTCAAATAGAGGTAGATCATGTAGATTATTCCACAACATTTATATTAATTGGTGGTTGGGATCTAGCTTGGTCCTTAATAATCTTTGCAAGGTATGCAATATCTATGATACTACTATTGAATCATGATCAAACTCTAATCTAAGACTATTCTATAATGAAAAATCACAATGATATTTAAACTAGAGTGATTTGGTTAAAAAAAGAAGCAAAAGGAAGGGTAGGGTGGAAATAAAGTATGTGATTATTGTACTTTATCTCAAACATTATGACAAGGTTTAAATTCTAGTTGAGCATGCATTCAACTAGTGTATAACTTGAAATATCATATACTCAAATCCTATCACACACTAGGCTAGTTTTTAAGGATAATATGAAAGAATACAAGTATAAACTAGATTTATTTTAAATATTTATTGTTGCAATAAAATAACATAGCACATGCTCATACAAAGTAAAATGAAATGAATTAAACTTAAATACATTCATCTAATCTAGAATTTGTAAAAATTAGTAACCTATATAATAGATGCATGTCCATAATTCTTAAAAAGATATTCAAATATAAGACTTAGAATAAAAAATTGAGAGAGAAGCCATGATGGCACTTCACACAAACAAATTGGGATAAACTTTGTAGCATTCCCTACTTGTATTAAATTGATCAAAAGATACAATGTAGTTTTTATCTCTTAGAACTCCCTACCTTTAAAAATGGTAATACATCCTTTCATAGGAGGCTAAGGTAGTATATTGATTAGTCGTGTTAGCTAAAAATGTGAAAAAATAAGGACAACTATCCATTGTTACAAAGTTTCTAGAATACATTTATCTTTTCCCAAGTGGACTGACTTATAAGTAAATGTGATAACAAATTTGCACATGCCTTTACAAAGAAGAATATTACATTTTCAAAGTTTAAATAGTTTCCAAAAAAATAAAATACTACTAGTTATTCAATGGGCCCTATGTTAAAGAAATCCCGTATTAATGCTAAAGAATCTTCATAGACTTTTGGTGTTATTCATGAAATAGCTTTAAATTGACAGTTGGCTCTAGGAGGCACTCATATTTTTGGTCAACCAAGTCTTTAAAATCCCTATCATTTCTTGCCATGGCTTATTTGATGCTCCTTATATCACTAATCTTATGTTTTATAGTTAGGATATATTCATGACCCTCTTGTTATCGATCCTAGACTTGCCTTGACTCTTGATTCTTACTTCTTGCATGACCAAGTTGACTATATGCTTGTATTCATCATCTACAATGATGCCTAGGGAGCTAGGTTTTATAGGTTTAGTATTCATGGTTCCAAGGAGTTTTTTAATTATATCCAACAACTCTTTGTCATCTCTGAGGAGCCTTTCTAAGTTATTTGATCTTGTATTTAAACCTTAGATTTTATCAATAATTAATTCCATGATTATGTTTAAATTAGCTAGACTAATGGATTTGAAACCAAGATGTTGACCCTCAACTAGTATGTTTATTATCTCCTTCATTTTATCCTTTTAATCCTACCATTGGGCTATTAAACCCTTGGCTACTATAGATTGTTGGTCTAGTGGACTCTACCATTCCTTTATTATCTTAAATGAATCAAACATATCATATAAATATGCCTGAAACATCTTGATCATTTCATCAAGGACTGACAGAATACCTTATTTCTCAAGATTTTCCTTTTGTTTCTAACGGTTATCATTTTTTGATATATGCCTTTGATGCCCACTTTTAGTTGACATAAATGAGAATCAAATATCCAACTATATACTCTTCATAGATTGGGTATTCACCAAGTCCTTGACCTCCTAATAGAGTTAATCTATTAAATGGTCCAACTCTCTAAAATGTGAGCTCTTCACCCCCAACCATGGCTTTCTAAGTTATCACTCTTTCTAGTCCTATAGTATTTAGGTTGAATTGCATCTTGATTAATGATTTTATCACCTTTATAGGTTCTAAAAGCTCTATTTGTGTGTTATTTGAGGCCTTAGGAGTGTCTACTTGAATGCCATTTGACTCCCTAGGGGTTGTCATCTTTCTTTCTTGCTCTTTGTTTATTAGATCAACTATCCATATCTTTAGCTTGTCATGATAGTGATGTTGACTACCTTGGTCATGGCCTATGAATGGTGTAGGGTTGGAATATTTTGCATTTTACATATAGAAACCATTCAAGGATGATTAGACCATGAATAGGATTCTCATTACTGAGTAAGTTAACTTCATTCAGAATATGAGTGAAGGTAAAATTTGGTTTTTTCTTTCTAACTAGGATCAATTATAACTTAGCCTTCATATTTTGTTGGGGTGCAACTAGAACTAAGTCCAAAGATATCTCCTTCCCCTTTTCCTTTTCTACTTCTTCATCTTGGACTTAAGGTTCTTCTACTTTTTCCTCTTATTCATTTGATCCATAAGCATCAACAAGTAATTTGAGTGTATCCTCCACTATTTCATTAGGACCTATTGAAATCATGTTAATGTACTGAATTGGGGACTTTGGTCTATTTGGTTGGGCTAAAGATTATCCCCTTTCATTAGGTCTTTCTTCTAATCTCTCCTTCTAAGACCTTTGTGCAATTTTTGCTTGAGGTTATTGTAGTTATACTTGTGGATATTATATAGGGGGCCTAGAAGAGGGTCCAAGTAACAAGTGGTATCACATAGGTCCCATCTATCATATTTCACTAGGTGGTTTCTCATCTCTAGATAACATAGCCTCAAGCCTAATATTATGCTTCTTTAGTTTAGATAATACTTTTATGAAATTGGAGGCACTAATATACATTGTGTCATGGACACTAGGTTGGTTTTCATAGGTATTTATTATTTTTGCTTTCAAATGATTCATAACCCTATCATAAATGTCCTATTACCTCAACTCATCCAACTGTAAATTGAAGGAGTCTCTGTGTCTAGAGATAACATCCACCTTCTCCCAATTCTATAATAGAGTCATAATTATGGCCAAGGAAAAATGTGGAGTCCCTTAATTTTATTCTTGAATACTCCATCTATACCATGGAACAACTAGTATGTTATTTCTTGCATTACTAGTTTAGTAAGCATATGGACTGGTAATTTAAGTGGTTGAGTTAGGGTCCCTTTTATTCTAATTACAATGTAGTCTAGATATAACCAGATATCCCCAATTAGATCCACATACTTCTTGATTAGAGTAATAATAATACCCATAGGGATCCTTATCATGGCTTCTACTACATATAGATATACACAATCACAAATGAATTGTACATTGTGTCTATATTTGAATATATGCAATTTAGAATAGTGATGGGAAATAGTTTATCTACCTTCAAGTGACCAATTCCTCATGTTAATAATTTTACTAATGGCTAGTAGGGCATATAAAATATAGGATATAAATAAGTGATATTTGCTTTTCTTCTTTGTGGAAAAGAATTTTTATTTCAAGCAAATATTAATAATCTCAACTATTGGGGAGTGAATCCCTTTTCCACCATGAAATATACATAAAAAACCTAGATTTTTTTGTCATAGGTGATGGAGGGGGCCCAAATAATATATTTAGTAGTGTCATGATTATTATAATTCCTTCCCTAAATTAGGCAATTAGGATCTTACTAGTGAGGTCTATGACTATGTGGGTCCTTGAGTACAACCATGGGGTAAGGATGGTTCTCATGTCATTTTCTCTTGACCATTCTCTAATTGTGGGTAAATCCACTTGAGGATTACATATCTTGTAATAAATTTTAAATGTAATATGGGAAATATATTATACTATTTTTAAATTATGTTCATGCACTATCATGTCTTGATCAATCTTGCAATCCTTGAAAATAGGAGCAATAACATCGATACAATGTAATACCTCAAGTTTTATTGCCACATAGTGGATATGAGTCATTTAAATAGAGACCAGGTCATTGTATCTATGGTTGATTGTGGCATTATTTTACTCTTTCTTTGTGATGGCCTGCATCTCTTCAATAGCCTAGAAAATTTTGGACTAGTTGTTCTCCCTAATGTTTAATGATGCAACATCAACTTCTATGTCCTTGAAGACCCTTCCATGTCTAAAGTTAAGTACAATTTTATGTCATCCCTTTTTTTTGTCTTTGATCCACCATGACTATGAATTTTGTAAATTTCTCACTATTAGCTTGAAAATTGCCTTTGGAATAGTTCACACTCATCTAGATGGAAATAGGGCTCTCTCTGACTCAACTATGACCAATTTGGGCTCAAATTAGGGCTTTCTCTAGTTTGGGATTTTTTTGTATCTTTAATAGTGATGATTACTTAGACTTAGGTAATTTTAAGCCTTAGATTTATTTATAACCCTAAATTTATAATTTTACCTCTTTATGCCCATAAAATCATTGATTTTGTCATTTTATGCTTGTGTGGCATCTATATGGCATTTTTGGTAGTTTTCATAGAATTTTTTGTTAATGATTTTAAATCACTAGCCATTAAATTTTTAAATTTCTTATCTTGCACCATCATATCTCCATATATGAATCAACATGGATCATCAATCATGATCTTAAGACTTACACACTATTGGTACTTATCTGGCTTGGGCTCTATGTATATGCCACTTGGCATCATTATGGGCCTCTTAGGATCTGCATCCTATCAATCATACAAGAAATTCACATTCACCATGAATCAAACGCATAGACCTTTATAGGTTATATTTAATAGTTTAAGTTGATTATGTTCTATCTGATTAGCTTGACATACTTAATCATGATTCATCAATCTTTCAAGGGTGCATGAACTTTAATTAGAGTTGGGATACAAAAGGAAACATTAGATAAAGAATTTAGGCTAAATTTTATTTCGTGTTAGTAAAAAAAATATAAATGGGCTTCCCCATGAATAATTAATGGACCTAATGCAAGGATTTAACCTAGGGTTTTATCATGTTAATAAATTTGATAAAAATTTAGGTTAAAGGTTTTTTAGCTAAGTTTCATGGCAATGGGATCTCTCATTAAATTAAAACATAATATAAGTATTTATCCTAAGGTGTATCATGTTGAAAAATACAATTGGAAACTTTAGGATAAAGAATTAGATTAAATTTATTTCTATGAATATTAGACTACAAGATCATTTTACCCTTGAGGTTCAAAGACCCTAAAATTTTTTATAGTTTCCAAAGGGAGTCCCATTAATTTTCAACATAAATAAAAAGCTTTAACAATGTTTTAAAATAAATTCATTTGTCTAAGCAAGGTGGTTGATGAGATTAAATTTGATGGCCTCATAGATGTCATTTATGGCCTCACAGGCATCGAATGAGATTCATGAAAATGTCAAATTTGACTTCATGAAGTTTATTAGGTTCCATAGATCTTGATTTTGATATGCTCTATATAATCATCCTTTATGATTAATCACATATCATTAATCATGATATGAGAAGATGCACTCCATTGGTCCCTAAAGTCATGAAAAAGATTGAGTTCGATCAAGGCTGTGTATGAAAATTAGAATAAGTTATAAGCCTAAGTCCTCAAAGCATAATAAAATATGACCCTTCTAATATTATAGTCATAATCTAAGGTTTTAGCCTAAGGTTTCATTTTATTAAAAAATACAATAAACCTTACGGTAAAAAACTTAGGTTATGTCTATGTTTTGATGCATGGGGCCCTTTTAACATTAAGCTCAAATATGGGAGTGCCACATGGTGATTTCATGGGGCTCATGAGATTTGGACCTACTGATCCTAAGAAGGACTTGTAGACCATCGATCAAGATCCGAGTTCCCAAGATGGTGACACTTGCCATCCTCATGGGGCTTCCTTGTGTATTTGACATTATAATATTATGTTCACTCTATCAGATCTATTTCATGTGGGTAGCCATGGATCATTGATATTGATCTAGATACTTGCATATGATTGGTTCCTAAAATCATGAATTGATTAAGTGAGGTTGGGACTATATAAAAATAGGATCAAATTACCATATGAGTACTTATTTTTTGAATAAAGGGGATTTTTGAATGATTAAAACCCTAACATAAGTTATATCCTAAGGTTTCATTGTATTAATAAAAAAACTAAGACCTTAGGGTAAAACTTAGGCTAAGTTTGTGTTTAAAAAAAGGGATCCCCTTTAATCTTTGATCTTAGTTTCATGTCATTTAATCTTCAACCTCTACTTAAGTGTGGAATGTCGATCTTGACCTATGTGATCACGAGGGATTGGTCTAATAGATCAAGGCCTTATATTTCTTGGGTCTCCTTCACTTCACCTAATCAACTGGTCCTAATGAAGTCAAAGTCATTTGTTCAAAGAGGCAAGATACTGATGTTAAGGATAGTTAATGTGGGGACTTAGGCTAAGGTATTAATACTAAGGTCTAGTTTATGTTAATAAACATGAATGGGGCCTCAAGACTAAGGCCTTAGTCCAAGTTTCTAATAAAGAGGACCATGTGACATAAATTAAGACCAAGTTAAGTAAACAAAAGGTCTATATAACATAAATATAGACCCTATTTGAAAAAATAAGGGAGCCAAAGGGGCTTAGAATATAAAAGTACCAAACCTATAATTTTAGACCAAGGTTTGGTCATGTTGAAAAACATGACCAATAATTGGTATAAAATTTAGGATTAAGTATAAAGCATGTTTAAAATATTCCCATCAAATTTAATCCCACTAAATTATATTTGAACCAAGGGTCTAAGCTAGGGTCTTTTGAAGGCTGCCTTTAGTACGTGAATTCAACATTGAGTTCTCATAGACCAAAGGCTAGTAAAATCCTGAATAGGATTACTCTACAAACTTGAAGTGTAGTCCATTACATGAGGGTCTCATGAAACCTATAACCAAAACATAAAGATCCATTGTAAATAACCTTAGTCAAGGTTAAAGCAAAACCAAAAAAGAAAAGGTCAACCTTATTAGGCATGGATGATCTTCAAATTCAAATAACATGAAAAACATGTCAAGTTTTTCATTATTAAGGTTCAAAGTTTGCACAAGGGTCCCTATTTTTTAAAAATGGGTATGTTGACCTCAATATGGGAAATATTTTGTTGTGACCTATCCTCTCAACCTAATTATTCTAAGTTATTAATTTTAGAGCGTAACCCTTGGGCCTCCAACTCTAAAAAATCCACCTACCTCTCTATCTCTAATACTTAGGCTCTACAAGCTCATTCAGTATTTTTGCTTACTAGTGTATTAGTAATGTGCATTGCATACTCTCTAGATAGAAAATGTCATGTTGTAATTTATCCTTCTATCAATAATATAATATACATGGAAGGACCTATATCTTTACCCCACTTTCATAGCATCCATGAAACCTCTCCCACCAACTTGAATAATCTAACATACTCTTTAGAAGATGGTGTTATTAGAACTAGGAAAGCTATCATATCATGCTAACAAAACATAACATCTAGTATATAATGATGAATAAATTTGATAAGGGATTGAAAAATCTTCATCTCTTATGTATATGTATTTATAATTAAAAAAAATCAAGCATGGTATCACTATATATAAAAAATACAAATAAAATGTGTGTATCACTATCTATAAATCTAGAAAATATAGTGATAAAAATTACAATCAATATTTATACTTGGATGTACACCCTTTATGTAGATGATTTATTTATTTAATTATCCATCCTCATATTTTGGTATCCCCAAAAGGTCTTTATCCATCTCCCTCTTTGTTGTACCATGATAGATCATCTTGATATCCTATACCACCACCATATAGTCCATGATTAAGGCCTCCATTTTCCTATCCTACCTATGTTGGGGAGCCTATAGGTGCCTCTATCATAAATCTCATTGGAGTTTATATATTCTATAAAATTTTGACTACTATGATATCCACTTGAATATTTCATCCTCCTTTAAGACCGAGGATCATGTATGACCTCATTAATATAGCTTAAAGTATAAACATATGACCTCCTTCCCTATAAGGATCCCTAAATTATTTCACTTTGAAATGGGTAAGGATAATTGTAGTTTCAGATATGGATATGCAAAATATATTGTAAACCTATAATAAAAGTGTATCTACATCCACTAGATATAGTGGTTGGTCCCCTTAGCCAATCCCTAAACCCTCACTATAGTTGACCAAACTAGCCATGTGTCTATGATCCCTTTGTTTAAACCCACATAAAAACATCCCTATGTATGGTATTAAATTATGGATACCCTATGATATACCTCATATAAGGGTCCTAGGACCATTACCTCACTTGATGAAAATGGTCAAAAATATGATGCAATAGGCTTATCACTTGATAATAGGAAAATTGCTTATATATGTAGAAAGTAAATGAAATCATTGGTATAATATCCACCTATTGTATAGTTATTATGTTATTAATTTTTTTCACTAGATATAACATTATACTCACACTCATGTGATATATTATGTCTTTCTCTAGATAAAAATACCACATATCTATAATAAACCTATGAACACCATCATCAGATTTACAAAATAGGACTTGCTTAATCATCATTCATATATAGAACTGATGAGGCGTATGTATATATATATATATATATAGAACTGATGAAGTGTGTGTGTATATATATATATATGTATATATATATGTGTATATATATATATATGTGTATATATATATGTATATATATATATATATGTATATATATATACATATATATATATATACACACACATATATATATATACATATATATATATATATATACATATATATATATATATATACATATATATATATATATATACATATACATATATATATATATATATATATATATATATATATATATATATATATATTCAAACTATCATTGGTTAATGGTCATTTATATTAGACCTATTAGCCCAATAGACTATCTCTTGTCTTTATGCCATAGTATTTTATGTGTCACATAGAAAGAGTGTACTATATAATGGTATCCCCCTAAAAACATGTACATATTCTAGTGTGATTTAAACCTCTAATGTGTTCCAACTCATCACCCATATGAAGGTGTCAGTGCATGCTTGATAATAACATAGGAACATTATAAGTAAATTTACATCTAAAAGAACTTTACATCTCCATGATACCTTTGAATCCAATAGTTATCAAATGAGCCCTATCTTCATTTTATAGTATAATAAGGATGCATCAAATATATGCTATATCCAAAGTCTTCTTTGCACTTACAAATGACAAAAAAATAAAGCCTAATTAGTATCCCATCAAATAAAAATTAGTAAAAATATAATTAATATTTAAAATTACACTAAAATAGAAAAATTAACTACATTAACTATCTCCATTGGTTATATCAGCTCTATGGTCTATTTTATATTAAATTGATATTTTAAAATCACTATATCATCCATGCAATATATTTTCTACAACATTAGTTATCTTCATTGACTGAATTAGTCATATGTTTTACTATTCAATTTTATTAACCATTTGCTTAGTTACACCATTAATATGGTTCATTTTCTACAACATCAACCATTTTTTTAAATACATTTACCATACTTATGTATATTTTGATTGTATCAACCATATTTATTTGTTAGGAACTTTTTTTTCACTATATTGACCATTTTTATAACTACGTTGTCCAATTTGCAATTGTATGCTGAGATCATTGTATCGACTAGGACAATACAATTATCATATTGTACCAATTCTTGTTTTTTTCCTAAAATGTTCTCATTTCATTGACATAAAATTTCTAATGCATACCTATTGTTTTTTTAAATTTTTATCTTTGGTTTTACACTTTTTGGGATAAATGTTGCCTCACAAATTTACCCTAGTGCCCAATTTTAATAAATATATTATTTTTAACCTTATAAACATTAAATTCATAACCTACCTTTGCTAGCCACCATAACATTCCCATTTCACCTTCCTATATGTCCACCTTTACATCCTCTAGTCATAGTCTCTCTCCATATAAGAAATGGTTGCCCAAAGCTCTATAAATCTCAAGAAACTCAAAATCATAAATGATAAAAATGAATATATCTTTAACTTATTTATATCTAAATTTTCAAAATTCAAACCTTACTATATTTTTTATTTATATTCTATAATTTGAATATATATTTGATTTTATAGGTCCTTTTTACAAATTGAAATAGTTTTGTAATCTTGGTTTTGTAAGATTTTTTTTGCTATTAATGGTATATTTTTTCAATATTTGTATTTTTTCTTATTTTTCATATATGTTAGAGAAATTATAGAATATATTTGGAAAATCTCATTATTCTTATGTAATTGGTCTACTAAAGTTGTCACAACATCACTTAAGCACCATTTATCATCTCTCTATATCTAGAGAAGTAAGTGAAAGTATATATATGCATTTATTTACTTTTATTTACTCTCATTTATCATCTTTTATTACATCACTTTATTTTATATTTTGTGTTGCTATGTTATTTTCCAACTCACAATCATGTGTTACATTATTATGACACATGATGATATTTATGTGGGGTAAATGTATACACCTCATAATTTTTAGTTACTAATGATTTCTCTTGAAAAACTCATTGACACCTCAATATCTCTTAGTGCACATCCTAAGGAGTACATTAGGATCAAGGTGAGAGATTATCTCATGATCATTTGTTATATCTTTTAATATTCATTGTCATGTATTTTACTTGGTCTAACCTCTTTTTTTTCCTTTTTACTTATTTTCCTCCTCTTCTTCATGTTTGTGTGCCTTTTTATACTATATTAGCCCTGCCAACATAATCATGTAGCGTTTCTTCTATTTTCTTATTTTATTAGCTAGGCCAACATAGTCTTATCACTAATATAAATTTTATAGTGTATCAACCAAACTGACACAATATGATTTTTTGCATATTTTCATCTCTACTTACTTATCTACAAAATGTTTGTTGGATTTTGAGATAAGTAAATATTTAAGGATTATATATATATATATATATATATATATATATATATATATATATATGTATGTATGTATATAAGGTTCTCAAATACCCTTTAAATATGAAACACACATGATCTTATCTTTTTGTGCACACAAATACACCCTTAGTAAGAAGAAGATAAATTATGGTTTAAGAGATTATACTTGTGGAGGTCTATTTTACAAAATATATTTAAAGGTCATAAGAAGATAAGTTAAACCATAAAGGTACACCTAGTCTTTGGTGTCCAAAACTAAGGATACATAGATCCTCTTCTGTTAGTATATGTTCCTAGAAAACCCATTACAACATGTTAATATAGGTATAGTTGTACTAAGTGTGACATAAGTATAAAATAAATAATAACTTAGACTGAACCTAGCCATTCAAAAGTTAAAGTAGATATATTTATGAATGAAATGTAGACTTAATAGGTACATAACATGCAAAATAATCTACATGATTAATAGATTCAAGAAAATAGAGCATTTAGTGCATACTAAATAATGATACTAGACACTTTGAGAGAAACCATTTCATAAATTTATAGTCATCTATAACACATTAGAACCATTTTACAATACAACTGACCACTATATATAAAGTTTTTAAAAGGCATTATTGCTTCATATTCTAATCTTTCACTACATCCAAAGGAAATAATATTCATATTTTATAGACTATTTATATGATTTCAAATGTCAAAAACATACAAAAAGATATACAAAAGATAAAATAGGGCAAGTTACACACGTGTCCACTAATTACACTCTACATTTTTTGTAACCCCATTATACTCTAAATACTTTCCTAGACATAAAAAAATTATCTCATCTGAAGACAAGGTGATAAAGAGTGTGCCCTATGATGAAGCTAATAAATTTGACTACACCAAGGAAATTAAAAAAAATAGAGGTTGTGGTAATCTCTCAATTTTTCATTTACTGATTTTTACCACTTGCACTCTACTTAGCTACCTTTTTGAGTTGTAGATTAATTATCATACTAGTCTACCACCCTTGTATTTTTTCAATATATTAGCTTAACTAAGTAGCTACCCTTTACAAGTTTTCAATCAAATTAGATCCTTTCCTAAGGCTTAATTCCATCCTAATAGACTGTGCAAAAATTATTCAAAGTTTCAAAATTTTAAGTGTGCATAGTACCTACTAATAAGGTGGTGACATACTCTACATTGACTGATGTAATGGGTAGTTTAATGTTGGTTCTACTTGAGATGAAAAATATGAATTTGATGTTGTATAATATAGTGGTGGAGGTGATTGATGTTGTTGGATCAATAGATGTGAAATCACAACCATCTTACTCTAATGGAGAACCTATTTTAGCTTATTAGGAGGAATGAATTATGTCTCTTCAAAAAGTTATGAGATGGAGCTATCCAAATGTGATAAATTTATTTAAACATTTTCTAATTAGTGAGAATTTCCTATACCATAGTGAGTATTGTGTGTAGTATAAATTGGGACACTATGAGATTCTAATTATCTTCATATTTTATGATGGTGATGAGTGCCCTATCATTTGAAACTTTGAGTTGAATATCCTAGGATAGATTCTCCAACTAATTCACATGCATTTACATTTGAATTCCAATAAATTTGTTACGTAGGATCTCATTTTTCCGTGTCTATAAATTTTACTAATACTATCATGTCATTAAAGAAAACACTTTAGTGAAATGTCCATTATTTTAGAGGTAGTCAAATTATCTTCCATCACTATATTGGCTTTATATATGTTATTAAACTATGGTTTAGGCTTAGGTAATGAACTGGTGAGCTACTACTTCCAATCAATCATTCCTTGTGTGATCTATTTGGATTGAATTATACTTATATCCAAGACTTTTTTCATATTATTCCAAGAGCTCAAAAATTACCTCTGTATTTGCTTTGATGTTATTACCTTGAGTGAAAAGTGGTTGTATCTTATGCACACCAAGTTATTCCTTTATAAGCTACAACAAGAGGGTTGAGAAATACTCCTCTTATGACATCACTTGGTTACCCATGACATGGGTGACCAATGTAGGGAAAGTGTTATCAATTAGCTAGTGTGCATTGGTGAACTAAAGGTGTAGATTTACATTGTCCTCCCAAAAATGTAAGACTTATTACTCTAATGTTGAATACCTATACATAATTAAATCTTGAAATCAAATTGTGCCTTAAATTTTATTAACAAGTATAATATGGGAAACATCAAGAGATACTTCATGCATTGTCATAGCAAAAGCCAAAGTGGAAGTTGTAGCTATCATAACTACATTATTTATTTGTGCCATGGTAAGAGAAAATGTTTTTCACTACATGGATGATTCAAGGATATACCATAGCCATTAGATAAATATTTGGGTCTTGTTTTGAGATGTATCCCCTTACCAATACCCTTGAGTAGATTCTGATCTATGAGACATATATGATGGCTATTGTGTCATAATTACTCCCACCATATTTGTGGTATTTAATGTTTAATTCATTGTAACATTTAGATATGTTATGAGATTTTATTCTACCTTGGATTTTTATTTTGCATCAACATTATCTTTATCTTCTAATAGAGCCTTAACATTAGCATCCTACTCTTTGGATAGTTTATTGGATTTATCCTTATGGATATACAATATTTATTATCTTTTTCTCTTCTTGAGACTTTATAACTTCTTATGTTTCATCTTTATTTTGTTGTAATACCTACACTTATTGATTCTTTTTTTTGCTTCCTCATTACTTTTTACTCTTATTTATTATTCACCTCCACTTCTTCATCCCTTTTATTTTCTACCTCAACTTCTTTGGAATTTTTGTTTTGTTTCTTCTCTTTCACTTATTTTTGCTATTATTCCTTATTGATATCCTTGTGTTTTGCATGTCCTTATTATTATTATTATTATTATTATTATTATTATTATTATTATTATTATTATTATTATTATTCTTTTTTACCTTTTTAGCTTTATTTATAGCCTTGTGGTAAAATATATTTGATTAGAGTTATAAGTCTTTTTTCTCTCACCATGGTTGCAAAATTTATGAATATGGTATCATCTTGTGAAATATGAATAGTCCACTAATTATATCTACTAAGTAGTGTGAGTATTACCTCATCAAACTATCTAAAGGTAGGTAGCCTGATGAGTCACTCTACGCTAGATCCTCACAAAGGGTGTTGAAACACTAAGACCCTTGTGCTACTTATGATTTGTATATATTGAATACATTGGATTCTATAGTGTTAAAACATTAAAATGGGTATAGTGCTAGGCCAATCCCAATTTATTCATTTTGTGCATCTATGAGTGAGATTAATAGTTGTATAAAATCTATGTTTATTATTATGGATGGGATTGAACAACTTATTTCAAGTGTATCAATATTTATGAAAAATATGTACATAATTCACTAAAATAGACACAAATCATAGAGTTATCTTTTTCACAATAGTGTGTAATTTATATATGTTCTTTTCACCCCTAGTTATATAAAATTTTATTCTCAAATACATCTCACATAATGCTTTAAATGTTTTCTATGATTATGAATGATTTCACCTAAAAATATAATAGCAATCGGTTATTGATGATTGCAATTTTTAAATTCTTTATCAAGCCCTTTATTTACCCAGTGGAAATTATAGGTGTGATTCATCATCTTCTCACATATCCACATTCTTTTAGTATGCATCCTTTAATTATAACATCTGATCTACTTTTGTAAATATGTGATATTTCAAGTGTATCATCATTAGTATTTTAAAATGATGTTTGATTTTTTTTTCCATATCTTGGATGCTAATGCCTCATTGATAGACCTAATTGAAGATGCTCGTGTAACTATTTAAAACTATCTTTCCTTCAGGCTAGCTTTGTTTTCCTATTGCACATTATGACTTTGATTTATTAATGTATATTATGATGTACTATAATATAAATATCGCACTATAGAAACACATGAAAACCTAAAAACAAAATATAAAAACAATACACTAATAAAAAAATCCTAAATTACATGGTGTTACTCATCACCCTCTCTCAAGTTTCTATGAGAACTAATAGAGATTATTGACAATAAGGCTTAATCCTATATCTATTTACAAATCCTAGTAATATGGTTATCTAAATATATATTTTTTAAAATGTTACTTGTTTCAAGATATCATGAATGATGCAAGGTCCTTTCCATATAATTCATATATTTCTTAGAAATTCTCTAAATATGCTATCATATATTAAGATTTCATGTTCTAGAAAAAATTATTTACAATTATAGGTTGCAATCATGATATGCTTTATTACTTAGATTATTAACTTCATATGTACATTATGCCCTTTTCCTATTTTTTATTCCATGATTGTTAAATCCATCAATTTTTCTTTAAAATAATATTGATCCCATATGCAATCCATGGGCATTACTACTTCAAGTCCATAGACTAGTTGAAATTGTGTGAAACCTGACACAAGATTTTGATCCTCCCTATCATCTCTTTGGATATTTCATATTTTTTTAACATATTACTAATTATTATGTTCAATACCTCTGTCTTGTCCATTTACTTGTAGATTTTATGCTTTAGTTTTATGGTGTGATATCATAAAATCTTTAGTAAGGGTCTTTATGGTGTTATTATTGTCATTTATATCTTTCACCCACTCATTCAATCAATTAATCGAATGGAAATAATGGGATAATCCTTAAGGTGTGGGACATTATATCTTTGGGGATGAACCTATATATAAGGCCAACTTCCTTCCTAAACTAGATGCACCTAATTTAAGATTAGGTAACATCCCTAAAACCTATACTACCAAATCCTAACTAAGCTACACTAAGATTTTATTCATGAAAAGAGAGAGAATGAAGATAAAAAATTGAAAATGAGGTGATGCACCAAGATTGAGGATCCCCTATACCTACCTAAAAATTCATAATAGTACTAATAAATAATGAATTTTAGCCTACACAATATCCAAATTGGGTTTGTTAATGATAATTATTTCATATAAAGGTGGTTTCCTATGTTATAACTATAAGGGATAACCAAAAAGTCTTAGACAAGACATAATTAGTGAACTTATACAATTAATCACTTACATAACCAATTGTAACACACCATATGACATTAAAAAGACATGCCTATGTGTACCAAGGTGAAGGGAGATGGACATACACAATGGAGAACACTCGTTACCACATGTATAGATAAATAAAACATAATAAATTACATAAGATACAAGTTTAGAGAAGGTAAGAACTAGTCTTTATTCAATTCAATGCTTAAATCTAGCATTATAAGCCTCCATAGAAGTATATTTTTGTTATACCCAATAAAAGGATGGATAAAATGGTCATTTTAGACCTACATATAGGGGAATTAGAAGAGAGATAAGTGAAGATCACTAGCGGCTCATGAATCCTACCATTTACACCACTATTCAACTCAAATCTGAAAATAGATAATGAAAATCAAGTTAGTCAGCCTCCCTCAATGCATTAGGCCTATTTCCATGTTGATTCTCCAAGGAGAGTGGTGTAGAGATGTCTATATTTAGCCTTTGTTGACCCTTGAATGGTTGTGACATGTTTATTTTGGTCAACCACTCCTACATTTATAGCCCTATCCTTGGGGTAATGGTCCATATTTGCCTCCATGAAGCATTAACTCATCAATCACTCTCCCATGTTTGGCATTCTCGAGTAAGGTGGGCCAAAACTATCCTCCTCTCTTGAATTTCCTACAAAAGGCATTCTTGATCATGTAGAGATAGTTTTTAGTACATTCATTACCTCATTCAATCTTCACATAATCATCCTATGCCATAATTGCCCTCTGGTGGCCTCTTCAATTTACCTTTCATGCCAAACGAGGTGGGGATTGAGGCATATACTTCCTTACCATTGATACATTTTCCCATAAGAGATTTTTTGACAAGTTAAAAAAGCTACAACATCTCTTTATCCTTCCATTTTTGACCTTTTTATGCTCCTAAACCTATAACTTATCATCATCAATGCTTGAGGGATCCTAAGTGATGAAGAAACATGTAGCCATCTATTTGAATACTTGATATATGATATTTATAATGATCTAAGGAATTGCATTATGCTCTTTAAACTTACAACTATCATGCTCAAGGACCTCATAGGCCTATAAAACCTATCTTAAGCCCTTTAATTCTACAATTGTAGTCCTATAGATGATTTGTTGGTATGTCTGAATGCCCTAGATGGCTAGAAATGATGATGTTTGATGTAGTCACATAATTCATACTAATAAGCCCATAGACCTGTATTGAAGGTCTTGAGACCATGGATCCTTGTTTCATTATTAAATCATACCAATTATTTTGGGAAGCCACTTATGAGGTGATCATAGTCATCTTTGAGAAATTGTATACCTTATCATTATCTTATTAGGGTCCCTGAGAATCATCTAACCATTTAGAACCATGTCAATGAAACATTTTAAAACCATACAAAAACTCCTAAATATACAATCTTCATGTTTTTGGCTTTAAAAGCTATGGGAAATTATCTTATTGACTTGAAAATTTGAGGTAGTATTGTGATTATCACCATGTTTTTGAGACATTTTATTTATTCATAAGGCCATAGAGGTTTAATTCATTTTTTGATCACCAAATATAACCTCAATGGTCTAGCACTCATAGAAACTCATAGATCTCTATGTGCTTCATACATAGGCTTTTGGAACACTCCCACACTCCCTATATGGTTAATAGGTTTATAATAGGTTATCTTCTCATCTATACACATATTATATTTTAGTCTTGTTACTTATATGAAGATATTATAATATTTTATACATATTATATTTATAAGAGATAATTGAAAATCTATAACTATTGTGTTTGGGGTCTAGAATGCCATTAAATTTTTATGAAAATCCATCCTCCATTGACCATTAAGAAAACCTAAGACACTAAGTTACAAGACTATATATGCTCAATTAAGGTATTTTAGTCTTGATATAGGTTTTTGTATCAATTTGAAAGTCTTTAAGACCATTTCAACCTTTAATACCTGTATTCATCCTTCCTTGAGGTCTTGTTAAACCCTAAACCCTATTGTGTATAATCCAAATTTCCCTCTTATTCAACAACACCTTCAATATCCAATTAGTCAATATCTTTATGCTCACTATCAACTTGAAATATAAACTTTTTTTTGTAAGTAACAAGGTCATAAATATCTCTGCAATCAAAGTAGCCATAGTCCACTCATTAAATCTCCATTTCTCCTACTATATCTTTAACCCAATCATAATAATTTATTTCTTTATAGTGTCCATCTTGGTACTATAATTCATCACACACTAATATTTCTCCACTTTATAAATCTTAAAAACTAATTCCTCATCTTCATCATAAACATCATAGTCATAGTCATAGTCAAAGGTATCTTCTATATTCATATCTACATAGATATCTTATACCATGTATTTTAGGATTTAGGATCTATCACTATGGATTCATGTATCAACAACTTCCAAATAAAGATCAATCTTGAAAATATTGTTATCAAAAGTGATAGGAAGATGATCATTGTAACCATCTTGACTATCTATTTGAATGCCTTTCACATTGAAAAATTTATCATTCAATGCAATATGAGACCTAATATTACACCCTTTGTCATTAATTTCATTAAGGGATTCTAGCATGCACTCTCTATCCTCATGCAATATAGAATCACTATTAATGTAGCTACTATCATTAATAGTTACATAAACATCAACTTTACAGGCACTCTCATTGATTATTTTAGGATTACCAACATTACCAACATTCTCATTATTTAAAATTGGGTCACCAACATTGCAAACATTCAAATCATCCACTATAGGGCTTTTAACCTGGGAAATATTCTTATCAATAACCAAGAGATATCCCTATTTTTTTTTTGATTTTCCACTCTAGGATTGTCTACCTTACATAGAATATTAAAAAAGGGCACAATATCATCAAACTTATTGGTGTTATCCTAATTTTATACTATAGTATCATCAAATTTTACAATCTTTCATCAAATTCACCATACAAGATATGGGGTTCTATTGTATAACTCTTAGAAGGTCTTATAAACTACAATACCATGTTCTCACCTTATAAAACCATGGAAACCTTATCATTCATGCCTATAGATCTATAGACATAAAATAGCCTAGAAACCATGTTTCATGTATCCCTCTTTAAATCATGTTTCTCAAAAAATTTAGAAGTGTTCATTATTCACTTTTATATCTTCCCAAGCCTGCAAAACTATCAAAATGCATGTATGTAGGTTTAGGGTTTATAGAGGATTTGAGTGGTTTGCAAGTTTATATTTAATCAACGTGCCTTGACTCATATTAATAAATAAAAATGTGATAGGAGGTATTTACATAAACTCATAAATATCCATTCATACCCACTTTTGATCATGTAACACCATAGTGGGACTAGCACATCCTCCATTAGCACATACAACTAGGTTTTTTGTTAGTTTAGACAATTATGCACTTTGTTACCCTTTATCAAAGACCATTATAAATTTTAAATTGTGTAAGGGCCAATTAATCACCCATAATATACTATAGTATCATTAATACAAATACAAGTGTTTATTTTTTGACTTCAACACCTATAGTTTTATCTTTTATATATAGGCTCTTCAATTTGTTTCATTGATAAGGTTCATGATGAGTACTACAACTTATTTACATGCATATTTTTATGGTCATGGAGGCCTAATTGATGCTTTAAGGTATATAAAAAGCTTTAATTCCTTCAATATTCACTTTAGACCCTTCTTACTCAACCCTTCTTCATCTAAAATTAGGCTTGGAACTTGTTGTTTATGCTTAAACTTGACTTCTTGAACTCAAAACCTGTGTTTGTGCACTCCTTTATACTTGAGACTTTCTATTAGCCAATTTTAACTAAGAATACATATGAAATCTTCTATTGAGAGTCATTTTTATGTTAGAACAAGTTATTTACTTGAATATCATGATGAAACATACATTTTTGGATAAGTTAGTGGTCTCATTGAATTCATGGGGTGCGTTGAGTGGAGTCACAAGGAGTGAAGATTAAACCAAGTCAAAAATTGTGTACTAAACATGGTCATCAAGGCATACTAAAATAATAATGAGGCCTTAATGACTCTAGTTGGATTTTGAATGCATTGAACTCACCCTCAAGACATGGAAAATGACTCTTAGACCTTTATACTTATGAAACATTGCATTAATAATGGATTTTGTAAGACACTAACTATTGAATGAACCTAAAAAATTTTGGTATGAATTTATATAATATGTTAAATGCATCCATACATTGACAAATATGAAACTAAGCCATTTGTAATGCTAAACAATAAATTAAAACCTCTTTTAGTATTTTAGATCAAAACAAATGAAGAAAATTCTTAGGAGGGTGGACCATCTATAGGAATACATGTGATTATACCATAATGAGGTCTCATGAAGACCTTTTAGAACATTTAAACCCCCTTCCATGACTTGAAAACTTGGTATAAGCCTTTTTTAGACACATTTATTATTTAAGCACCCTCAAATAGACCTTAATTCAAATATGAACCTATGCAAGACCTTCTACAAATATTTTACATTGTTAGACATCCATGTAGGCTCTAGTAAAGGAAAATTAGGAATAACTAGTTATGGAATGGAGATTCAACTAGGTTGAAATGACTTTACATAAGACTTTTGATACACTACTTCATTAAGGACCATACACAAAATTTTTACTAGGATAACACAAATGTAAGTTCTCAAATATGCATATTAGGTCTCAATGAAGAACAATCTACTTACAAAACATAATCAATCTTGGACATACTTTATTCTAGGCCATAATATTCGTCATGAAGGTGTTGTTGAGCTCATATTTCACTATTTATTTCTAAATAATACCCCTCTCTAAGTGTACAAGTGTCCAAGGGACTAAGGATGGCTAGGATAGCTAATAACTATTTAGGAAATTAATGCCCATATCACTAATTATTTTTAAAAGACATACAAACTTGGTTATAATATTTTCATACAAGAACTTAACTACATCTTTAGCATCATAGCTTAGTGTTACAACAAATTCTAACCATTTAGTGAAGTAGTATGTCATTATAATTATGTATTTTACATGAATTCACTTACTTGGTGGATTGATTAGTCCACAAAGTCAATTAATTATTATTCAAATGGATTTTCCACTATCATAAGATTCAATGGTATTTCATATCTCTGATTAGACATGCCCATCCTTTGAAAAATGTCACAGTTTTTTCCTACTCGATGTGCATCTTGAAATAGAGTAGACGACCATATAACACTTTGAATTATATTTCTTATAATGGATATTCTTAGTAAATGACTACCTATGATTCTTTGACATTCCTCAATAATATTAGTCATTCATGCTCCAGACCACTCTGTGTAGTACATCATCTTTCCTCATTTTATATGAAAACCCATTAATGATGCTAAAATAGATAACTCTTATAATCAACTAATTTTTTTTCCTTTTATAGAAAGTGTAGAGGAAATATCCCTTGTTCTAATTTTTTTTAATGTCCATATTCCCATGGATTGTAGAGACTCAAAATGGATGTGCATCTAATGATTCATCTTGAAGTTCATTAACTTTTTCCCCATTACATACCTAGCTCAAATGGTCTAGTATGACTTTTTACCTTCTAGAATTAACATTGATTTTGAACTAAAATTATTGAAATAACATGAGCCACCTAGATATACTTATACCTAACATAGGCTTTTTTATGAGATATCACAGGCCCTGGTGATCTATAAATAACTCTAATGGCATATCTATCAAGAAATGTCTTATCTTTTAAAGTGAAAACACCATTGCTAAAGATTACCTATCTATAATTTTATAGTTATTTCCTATAGCTAAGATTTTCCTACTTAAATGGGATGATCCAATCCTTTATCTTCTAATTTTGCTAACATTGCTCCTATTGTAGTTCCTGAAGCATCCACATGAACATGAAATGGTTTACTCTACTATTAGATCCATGAATATTACTTGGAATTCATTTTTCCATTAGAAACTTGTATCCTTGTGTATTAACTTATCCATGGGTTTAGATATAACTATGTATCATTTAATGAGTTTTCCATAGTTTCTAGTAAGGACTAAGAAAGATATTACTTTTGTCAAGCTTATAAGTGATGGTATTTCCAATATTACTATAATTCTAGCCCAATCCACCAAAATACCATCACTACACACTACATGCCCTAAGAAGACACTTAAGGGTGTAAAAAATAATCAAATTTTAAAATTCAATGCAATTTATAGTGATTATAAACATTATAACATAATTCATAGTTTTGAGATGTGTTCTTTGAAAAAATAAAATACAACCCAATCATCTAAGTAGACATCTAAGAAATTATGAATTAAATCCTTAATGGTACTAAAAATATCCCTAAAAAATATAGTTGGAGAATTATTAAAACCAAATGGCATTAAATTATATAAAAAAGGACCCCATTCTATTTCAAAATTTGTTTTGTCTTATTTTTATTATATGATTTTGATATGGTGGTACCCACTGAATCTATCTATGAAATAATACACTTCACATCCTATGAATGATTATAAAATTTTTTTTTGTAAAAGGTATAGGAAATGGATCATTGATACAAGCATAATTAATTACACATTAGTCTCCACACATTCTAATTTCCCTTGAATTCTTAGGTTACACTACTAATGGAATGACCTAGTAAACCTTCTCTACCAGATATATGATGTGTACTTTTTGCATCTTATCTAGTTCAACCTTTAATTTAAGATTCTATTAGTGTAGGTTTTTATTTCTCCCTATTATTTAATTAGGGAAATTATATTTGTGCATACATGGGGTTTTCTTACATTTGTGGGATAGGCTAGCTTATGTGGAGATGTGTGTCATAGATGTGTCATAAGTGTCATAAGAATGTCATAAGTAACTCCTTTAACTAGCTATTCTAGGTATGGGAGTTACTTCTCTATTCTTAGCACCTTGTCACCACCTTTCATGGAGGAGTTATAGTATATTCTTGGGGTGCCTTGACCACCTTTTATGGAGGAGTTACTTATGTGCTCTCCTATATGTATTCTTCACTTTGGCCATCTCATGTCAATCATATATTGGGTTTTCTCCTATTTGTCTTGTGCAATTTATCTCCTTGTATAATTTTAAAATTGCTTTAGCATCTATGTGATGTGTACTAGCTTCATCTCGTGTGATCATGTCTCCATTGCATTTGCATTATCTAGATTCTGGCAACAACTCTGATATGGTATCAGAGCCACCCCAGTAATCATGTGTCTAGTTATGCTATTAGTTTATTCTAAAATTCTTACTTTGCTTTCTTAGTAGTTAATTTGTTTAACTCGGTTGTATTTGAGAGTTTTGGTAGAGTTTCTTGAAAAATCATGCAAATCCATACAAAAACTTGTTAAAAAAAATTACTTCTATTGAGTTTCATTCAAATCTACCATTTAGATATCTCAGTTAAAATTTGCCAAGACATCCTGTATAGATCTATTGTGACTTTAGCAAAGGTGGTGGAATTCCTTTTTTTGGTCATTCTGCAAGAAAAGAGAGATCTTTGCACATCTAGTTTATATTCTTGGATGCCACTTTCAACTTAGGGCAGCTCTCCAGGAAGCACATCTACATGTGGAGGTTCATGTGGGGCATTTGGTAGGATGAGGTGTGGATGGAGTAGGATTCCAGCATGGCGCAGTCATAGTGCACAGTGTCCAACATGAGGAAAGGGTTGAGGACTACCAGTCTAGGTGCTGCCCACTCACAATGATAACCTTGTGAGGCACGTGCTCTCCAACAGTGACAACCTGTTGCACCCCAAGGCCATGTTGGACATTTATCTATTCACACTTTTCAATGAGAACAAGAATCTTAGGCTAATCTTAGAGTGCAACTATGGTTTATTTTACCCCTCTGAATCTAATGTGTATGATATTGTGCTAACTACAGATGCCCTAAAGAATCACGCCCCATTTGGTGAGCCCACCCTCTCTCACTGTTAAATTAGTAATTTTGATTTTGTCTAATAATTATTTTTATCTTGTATTCATAAATCAGTAATTTGATTTTTTGAATTAAAGTCAAATTGGAAATTAGCATTCAAAAAAAGTAGTTTAAAGGTTTTCAAAACTTGTATCTTCGACCTATGAAGACGAAGGGTGAGGCCTGGGTTGGTAGGAGGCCAATTCCCCCTCATAAAGACCTCCTTTGGATTCCTCACTCTGTGCCAAGTCTAATGAGTGGTTAGAAGGCTAGTTTCTCTCTAAAAAATAGGCATTTTTTTAATGGTTTAGTGCTATTTTTTGCAAAAAGACTAGTTTACGGGAAATTGAATCTTTAATATCTTGCAAATGGTAGCTCAGATTCATGTGCCATTTTTTCAAAAAGTGTTTGTATTTCAATTATCCATAGTTTAGGATTGTTATTTGTTAAAAACACACTAGTTTATAAAGTGCCTAAAATTTGGGTCTCTTGGGATGCATTTTCGACTGAGTCTGAGGCCCTATTTGCTTAAAATCTTGCAATGATTGCTCTAAGATGCATTCTCAATTGAGCCTGATGTATTTTGAGCATGAAATTACATATTTGGGTGGGGGGGATCAACATTTTAGGGGGGTGTGATTACTTTTTAGCACTTGTAATTTTTTCTTTCATTCTCCTTTTTACATAATTTCACAACTTGCAATCAACATAACTTCACCTAAATTCAGCTTAAAATGGATTATTTTCAACTTAACCCCTAACACTCTTCAACTATCATGAATGGAAGGTTAAAATGTCAATCATTCTTAGAAGCAAAGGGTTGTATAGGATCACCATGGGTACTAAAGTAGAACCCAACACTGATGCTGAAAAGGTCAAGTGGTACAACCGTAGTGATGAAGCCTATGGATTACTGAGCTTGTATGTGTCTCTAAAACTTCTCTTCCATTTAGAAACCATCAAGACTCCCAAAGAAATATGGGACACCTTATAACTTTTATTTGGGAAGCTTGATGAGATGAGAGGTCATGAGCTCAAAAATGAACTCATAAGTCTAAGTCCTAGCAACTTTGACACCTTATAGGACTTCTTCACTAAGTTTAAGGCCCTTAGATTGCAACTAAAATAATTCAGGATAGAGAAGAAAGATGATCAACTCATCCTTTCTATTCTCACAAAGCTAGGTCCAAGCTATTTAGTCTTTGTCTCCACTTTTCATGCCACAAAAGTGCCCTTGGCGCTACTTGGAAAATGCCTTCTTTGGATTCATTCATTGTCAACTTGAATAGGGAGCAAGATAAGCTAATTCAAATGGGCAAAGTGAAGTCTACTAAACCCCAAGATTTTATAGCTAGAAATGGTCAGGATAAGACTTCAACAAAGGAGAAGAAGAAAAAGAATAAGGATCAGGAGAAGAAGAAAGAAAACATCAATCTTGCCAAAAAAACATTGAGTCTTCCTCCTCCAATGCTAAACCTAAGAAGGACAAGGTTAAGTGTGCCTATTTAAAAAGATATGGCATGATGAATACAAATGCATGAAGAAATAAATAGATCACCTAACTCATCTTATAGAGAAGCACAACATAGGTGTTCCCGAGTCCATCAAGCAGAATTCATCTACCCAAGATTCTACCAAGGCAAAAGGCAAGGGTAAGGAGAAAGAAAAGGGCAAGGCCCTTGTAGCAACTAAAACTTCTACAACATCATGGGTCCTTGATTTGGGTGCTTCTCACCACATGGGCTCTTCACTAGTTGGGTTTTCATCTTTATAGCCTTGTAGAATGACTTTAATTAGTTTGGGTGATGACACATCAGTTTTTATTGCAAGGAGAGGGTCAGTTGAAATGGAAGGAGGAACATTGAATAATTTTAAGTGTTCCCTCTCTTTCAACCAATCTCTTATCAGTGTACCAAATCACTCACATTGGTCAGGGCATGAGAGTTGAGTTTTCATCAGATTCAGTGGTTATCAAGGACTTGCATAGTGATACTACAGTGGCAGTGGGTAGGGCAGATCACCAAGTAAGGTTATACACCTTCTCACATTTTGCACTAGACTCTTCTTCAACAACATTGTTGACTCATTCAAACGGAGTTAGCAAATTATGGCATGAGCAATTTGGCCACCTTAACTACCACTACCTTGAGCAATTTTACAAACATGACATGGTCATTGGCTTGCCTCGTGTCTAATTCTCAAAAGGACTTTGTGAGGGGTACTCCCTTGGGAAGCATCCCAAAGCAAAATTTGACAAAGGAAAAGCTTGGAGGGCTTCACAATCTTTAGAGCTAGTCCACAGTGATGTATCAGGACCCTTTCCCAAACCATCTTTCATAAGGGCCAAGTACATCCTCACTTTCATTGATGATTTCTCTAGGTACACATGGATATATTTTCTCAAACAAAAGTCTGAAGTGTTTAAAAATTTTCTAGACTTCAAGGCTCTTGTTGAGAAATAGAGTGAGAAATCCATCAAGGTTCTTTAAACTAATAATGGAGGGGAGTATGTTAGCAATAGGTTTGAGTAGTTTTGCACCATAGAGGGGATTGATTTGTAAGGCACAGTCACTTACAATCCTTCATAGAATGGGGTTGTAGAATTAAAAAATAGTTTCTTGAAAGAGATGGGTAGCTATATGATTCACTCCAAATCCTTAGCACCACAATACTGAGCCAAAGCCATCAATTATGCTTGCTACATTCAAAACAAAGTTCCTCACAAAGATTTGAAAGGGATAACACCCTTTGAAGCTTGGCATAAAAGGAAACCTGATGTTTAGCACCTTAGGGTTTTTGGATCCCCAACCATGGCCCGTATACTGAATAAGAAATGAAAAGTTATGGAATGTCAGTCCAAGCCTTACATCTTTGTAGGATATTTAGATGATATTAAGGGGTATCACCTTCTAGATCTGACCACTCATGAGTTGTTCATTGAGAGAAGTGTCCATTTTCAAGAGAGTCTTAGAGACTCAACACTTGGCACTTCTTCTCCCTCATCAGATCTACTTCTTCATGATGGTTCCTCATCAGATTCAAATCAGCCATAATATGTTCTTGAGATAGATACATCTTCTTCTTCTTCAATTTTAGACAGTGAGGACCATGATGCAGAGTCATCCACCTCTAGGTAGTTAGAGGATGAGGAGTTAGCACCTAACTCACCCACTTCTGGGCCACTTTGGGCTAGACAAAACATGAGAGTGCTGACACTTGGGTAGGAGATCTCATAGATGATAGACGTACTAGGGGGGATTTTTAGAGAGATCCACATGCCTTCTTTGCTTCAGTTCTAGATCCATAGTCTTTTTAAGAGGCATCGGGGGTACTTGAGTGGGATAATGCTATGGAGGAAGAATATTATTCCTTAATGAAAAATCACACTTGGGATTTGACTTCACTTCCTAAGGGAAGAAAGATGGTTCAATGTAGGTGGATATATCAGACCAAGTTTGTAGCAGATGGGTCAATTGATAAGTACAAGGTGTGACTAGTTGCCAAGGGTTTCTCACAGGTGGTAGGCATTGACTACTCAGAGACCTTTGCACCCATTACAAAGATGACTTTTATCTGACTCACCTTGGCTATTACCACAGCATATGGTTGGGATTTGCACTAGATGGATGTGAAGAGTGCCTTTCTTCACAGAGACATAGAGGAGGAGATCTACATGGAGCACTCACCAGGATTTGTTGAGGATTCTTCCTTATTATGAAAAATTAAGAAATCTATCTATGGCCTCAAATAAGCCCCTCGAGCATGGTATGCCAAGATGGATTCCTTCCTTATCATAACGGGTTTTACTAGGTGCCATTCTGACCCCAATGTCTACTTCTTATAGGAGGATGATTCACTCCTAATTTTGGTTCTATATGTTGATGACCTTTTGATCACTGGGAGTTCTTCATCAGCTATTATAGTGGTGAAGGCATCTCTCCAGGAGAGATTTGACATGACAAACTTGGGTTTTTTGCACTACTTCCTCAACATCGAGATCTCATAATTAGATTTAGGGATTTCTATTACATAGCCTAAGTATGATCTTGACTTATTGGCTCAATTTCACATGGTTGATTTCAAGCCATCTCTAACTCCCTTTCTATCAGGAGTCAAGCTTGAGGTTGACTATTCTTCAGCATTGGTTGATGCCACTTGATATCGAAAACTTGTTGGTAGTCTCATCTACTTGACTCACACCAGGCCCGACATATCATATGCAGTGGGACTTGTCTCCAAATTTATGTAGGAACCTCATGAGATGCATTAGAAAGTAACTAAGAGGATCTTTCATTACATATAGGGTTCACATAGATACAAGATTCATTATAGATTTAGCATAGAGGTTGACTTTATTGGATATACAGATTCAGACTGGGTTGGTGATTCACAGACTCATAAGTCCACTTCTAGTTATAGTTTCTCTCTAGGTTTTGGTCCTATCAGTTGGTCTAGCAAGAAGTAGAATGCCATATCATTCATAGAGGTAGAGTACAAGGGAGATATTAATGTAGCTATTAAGGATATTTGGCTTTAAGGGATTCTTTTTGAGGTTGGCATTCCTATCAGGTAGCCCACCATCATTTATTGTGACAACTAGAGTACCATTCAGATTTGCAGGAATTTGGTTCAGCACCAGTAGACCAAGCACATAGAGATTCACATGCATTTCATTTGGGAGCTTATTCATAGTCAGGCCATTGAAATAATCTCTTGCTATTCTTTGCAGTAGGTTGCAGACATCTTCACCAAACCTTTCACCGAGAGCAAGTTC
Source organism: Torreya grandis (assembly GCA_037957365.1). Classification (NCBI taxonomy): domain Eukaryota; kingdom Viridiplantae; phylum Streptophyta; class Pinopsida; order Cupressales; family Taxaceae; genus Torreya; species Torreya grandis. The sequence goes on along the minus strand of JARHVA010007620.1, from coordinate 274,813 downwards.
ATTCATCTATGAGCTCTTCTTGGGGTGTGGTCTACATCTGCAACAACATCATCTTTAGGGGGGATTCTAGCCTCTTCCTTTCTTTTATGTCTCTCTTTTAGAGGTTAGTTTTTTTTCCTATGGGTTTTCTCCTTTTCTCTATCTTATGGGAGATTGCATTTGTACATGGGTACCTCATCAGGCCTAGTTGTTGAGACCCATTTTATATTTCCACACTGCCCACCTAATTTGTGATTATGGGGGGTATTAGTGTAGTTTTTTATTTTTCCCTCTTATTTAATTAGGGAAATTATATTTGTGCATATATGGAGTTTTCCTACATTTGTGGGATAGGTTAGCTTATGTGGAGAAGTGTGTCATAGATGTGTCATAGGTGTCATAAGAATGTCATAAGTAACTCCTTTAACCAGCTATTCTGGGTATGGGAGTTACTTCTCTATTCTTATCACCTTGTCACCACCTTTCATGGAGGAGTTATAGTCTATTCTTGGGGTGCCTTGACCACCTTTTGTGGAGGAGTTACTTATGTGTTCTCTTATATGTATTCTTCACTGGCCATCTCATGTTAATTAAATATTAGGTTTTTCTCCTATTTGTCTTGTGTAATTTATCTCCTTGTATAATTTCAAATTGTGTTAGCATCTATGTGATGTGCACTAGCTTCATCTTGTGTGATCACATCTCCATTACATTCGCATTATCCAGATTCTGGCAATAACTCTGATAGATTCATGTTAAGATATAGTCGATTTGGGTGATTTTTCATAGGTATTGTGCATTCTAGTAGTTTGAGGTGAATTTCTCTCAATTATAGATCTACACCCTTCACCTCTATAAACTTGGTTGTAAATACATCCTAATATTTTTTTAACATTTGAAACCCTTCAAAAAGCTCAGTCTGAGTCCAATAATATTCTATAGTCACAAGTTTGGGAATAAACTCTGTCTTAATGTTCTGAACATATTTATTCAATGGATTTTGATATATCTTATTAAATACAATAGGAATGGACTCTCACGGAGTTGTTTATCCTTAATATTTTGGAAAATTAAAATTTCATAGGTTTACATTTTTAGTTTCTTCTATGATGTTGTATTTTGTTTTATTTATTTACCACTCTAGTTCAAATCATCACTTCAAATCTATGTCCTCATCATTATTTATAGAATCTATCAGTTCCTTGTCATCTATGATCCTATTAGATGATTTGATGAAAATATATTCCTTATATTTTCTTGCTTTGTAATTTGGATAGCTACATTTATATATGTAGTTGCTTCTTGTTGTGAAGATAAATCTATCATAGTCTTAAATATTTTTATCACCCATGACACAAGAATATTTTCAACTTGTTTATAAAATTATGCACTAGAGGATTTTAATCCTCAAATACATAATTATAAATTAAATCTTCTTATACCTGAGATTAATTATTTATTTCAGTTTGCATTATTGATACATGTACTAGGCTATTAGGATCATTACCAAAGTATATATGAAAATAATAACTCAATACTGTGGTTATACACCCTATGTAAACCACACATCTGTGTACTTATGCACATGCATCTCAAGTCATTATTTTTATTGGAAAAACAACCATTATTATATGATAGTAGGAATTAATTTAAAATGACCTCACCATAGTTTATAGGTCCTGTCCCATGGTAAATATTTACTTCTATGAATTGCCCACCAAGTCTTAACACCTCTTTTTAGTGCATAATTATCACACTCACGCTTTGATCTATGTTTTTCACATGATGTTTAACCCTTAATATAAATTTATTCAATTCATCAGTTATAAGCTATTGAGGTAGTGTAGTGCCAAAATTTATCACCCTTGCCCTATTCTACCATCTTTTAGGATATTGTTTTAATTATTAAATGTAGATGCTAGAAATTTGCACCATAACCTAAAACCCTAAAATAATCTGAGTCTAAATTCCTAAAGTCTAAAAATAGGCTAAGTTTGAAATGTGGTAGAAACCTCCAAAAAATTATATTTTGCATCTTAACTTCTAGAGGTTCAAAACCACTCTCAAACACCCTAAAAGTATATACATAAAATATAACTTAAAGTATAAGAAACTAATTATCCATAATTAAATGTCAACTTATAATTAAATGTTTATTTTATGTATATACCCCTATTTACCCATGGTAACTAACCTTATTAATTAGTATTTACAATCCCTAACTATCCAAAATCTTTTAAAAAACCAAAATACATAAAAATCAAATTAAAAAAATTATCCAACCTCCCAACAACCCTCCTAAAAACTTACCCTCATTAAAAACCCATGAAAACAACTTAGTGTTACATTCACTTAGTTTGGTATATGGTTTGAAATAGCCTAGGCTAATTTTTAACCAAATTGGGTTAATCAACATTGATCCTCTATGATTGATGTGGATCTTCTATGATCAACATTGATTATCCCAGATTGATGTCAATCTATATGTACACAATAAACATCCATGGCTCTGGAGGGATGGTGACTATTCTTTTGGACTTTGAAACTTTACCCAAATTGCATTGTAACTAACATCTGTACTTTATCAACACCCTTCTATCTTTTGGAACCTCTAGTGGAGAGCTTATCAAAATATTTTGAAGGTTTTTTATCTTATCTTCTCAAGTTTGATTTTCAGCCATGAAGGTTAGTATTGCATTTCAATTTATTTACATTTCCAATCTACAGTCTTCTATGTCTATTTGTGTCTATTTTACATTTGGTTTTTATTATTTTATCAATAATATAAGTCAATATTATAATCTATTTTTAAATTTTATCATTTTAAATAGAATCAATGTAGATCCATTTGAATCAACATCGATCCTATAAGATCGACATTGATCCATGCTAAACTTTCAAAAACCTTCTTGCAATCTATTTTCATAACATTTTAAGTCTTAAAATCCTATCAAAACTTGCATTCTATTATCTTGAATAATCCATAATTTATCTAATCTTTGTCAAATTATCTTTTACATCATTTATATCTTGCAATCTTTATCTTTTTACCATCATAGGCCCACTTCGTACTAAATAATGTAGGGTAGTGTATTTCATCATTTTGTATGTTAAACACTTAATCTCATCAAAAACTTATGTCAACCACTCTAATTTATACATCTTGTAATTGACAATTAGGATTTACACTACCATAGTGTATGAGACTTAATGTGACTAGGATATAGCATTAGTTAATTCATATCTTGCCAGCTCAATATGCATGTAGGAGTCAACATCCTAGGGATTATTATTTTTTACGTAACAAAAAACCTTGTTAGTATGTTATTGACCTCATTGTACACATTCTAAAAATTTATGAAAGAGATTTTTAATATTCTAAAAGATATCTTCATTTTTTAGAGTGCTTACAAGTTTTAAAAGGTTAGTTAAGGCAATCACTACTACCACTTACCTCATTATGTGTATAATTTACCCATAAATTTATACATTGATGATTTTTGCATCGCCCTCCAACACAACCTATTTTTTATGTTAGGAAGAACATGTATTTCTTAGTGCATCAAGATTTTTTCCCTTACAAAGTCATGATACTTATCTTATTTAACCTTATTAATTATTTAATCCTTAGGTGTTTATAAAAGAAGAAATCCTTGATCTTTGTGTTGTTTTCTTATGATTTTTTGCATGAATACATTCTCCCTAGGGTATGAATTTATCATATTTACATTTTTCACAAGTTTATTTTTCCTTTAGTTATCTAAAACTAGGTAATCTTTGGCATGATATTGTCCTACAAATATATGATAGACATAATACATCTACCTTTGAAGATTATTCAAAGTGTTTCATGTAAAGTGGTTATATTGACCACACAAAAAACACTAAATTGGTTGATTGGATTTCTAGTTATCATTATTTTGACCTCCTTGGTATACACCATGGTACCTTTCTCTATATCCTCCTTTATTTTATTGGAAACCCCAACCTTGTGATTATTTCCCATCAAATCCCCTAGGCTATTGTTGGTGTGCATCATATTCACCATACTTAGACTGAGGAGATGATGGAGCCCAATTTTATTGTGGTTAAGGAATCATAGTGTTCCATGATCAATGGTAATAATATTATGGATATAACATCTTCCATATGGCCAAAACTTGGGGTTGATACTATGGGGATAATGTCATCTACCCATGACCACCTTGTATTGCACTATACATTTCCACCTTTTGGGATTGGTATTCCCTAGTTCATAATATATATTTTTTGTGATTGTGAATATGAATATGTTCATATTGATGTCATATTTTATTTAGTATAGATCACAACAACTCTTGTTTTCAAGATTAGTTGACTTGAAAAAATATAAGACATGTTATATGGTTTTTGAATGTATAGATGTAGTAGATGACACTATGATGTTACATGTCCTAATACTCTACATATGTCATAGAATTATATTTTGATTTTAGGATAATTATTCTTATGATGTCCTTACCACACACCATACACCATAGACACATATTGGGTTTATTTCTCTCATGAAGCTCATCCATCTTGATAAAAGAATATATTTATGTCTCAATTTTAGAGCCAATTAGTGGGGTGTATCCATAATACTCAATATATTCTACTCAAAGTGTAACTACTTGTGCATCAACCTTAGTCAATATTTATGACTGCATAATGGTTAACCTAATCCTTGATCTTAGCCCCTCCATAAATCAGACAACATTTTTTATCTTCTATAATAAAATTGACTTTATTCATTACATCTAAAAATCTATGATTAAAATCCCATATTGATTCTCTTACTTCACTTCTAAATCTCCTTAAGGTCTTGAATGGTCTATCTTGAGCACCCGTTCATCTTGAATTCTATAATCAATTGATCCTTAACTTGTTGAAGACTTAGGTAATTGGCATCTATTTTATAAATTAACTCTAAAGCTCAGCTTGTTAAGGCTCCTATGATTTCAAATATTTAGTAATCACTCACTTAACCTACCATTTCATATCATAGGTTAATAAATATTGTTCAAGGTCAGAAGACCCATCATATGGTGTTAAGTTAATAAGCATTATTACATTCAACATAATGTTTGGTACACTTGTAGCCACTACTACTAGCTTTTGTGAACTAGTCTTTATGGGTGTCTTACAACTAGTTTTGAAACAAAACCCAACCTCTTATAACCTATTCTTATCTATTATGTTCTTAGTTTCTATGATTAGTTTACCAAATTTATCTATAAATTATTCAAACCAATTTCCTCTTGTCCCAACCTATACACTCTATTTTCTCTTTATTTAAGATAAAATGGGCTCAAGGGATGCATACTTATGAGATGAATGATACATTTATTCAACTTATTATGTCTATGATCTTGAACATATGATAATCCTATGATTGCACATAAACTCCTCTAGATATTATTCTTCTCTAGTCCAAATAATATCCTTACACTTAATTGTGATCTACCACTATATTCTGCTTCTTTACTACTATTATACATTCCTCTTTCTCTTTTCTGTATTCTCTATCCTCTCTAACCCAATCTATGTCCTCTTCTTTCTTGAGCCCTTTCATTCCCCACTTTGCATAATATCTAAATTTTCCAGTTTTTATAACTTGTGTATCCTTTCTCTAGGATCCCCTCTCTTTAACATCCTCTATGTTACCCCTACTATTATTCATAGTTAAATTTGGTTTATCCTCTATATTCCACCTTATTGTTATCATAGTTCTCTTTCTAGTCTTAGAATTTTATTCTCACTCTGATTCTATGCATCCTCCATATTTTGGGTTCAAGTTCCTCATTTATATCTACATCATTCAGTCCTACATCAAACACATCTCCATAACATTTAAAATAACTAATCAATGTTGGTATGGGTAGGCACTATGTCCTTTTCAATCACTAAATATTGATAAGAGTAGGTAGTCACTAGAGAAAATTTTATTATATGTCATCATAAACAAGTCTTGTGTAGCTTCAAAAGCCAAATATCCTTGTACAACAAATTTTGTGATGTAACCATAAATAGTAGTCTTTATCTAGTGATCTATCACATGATTGTAATTAGTATCTAAAGATTGTAGTCTATCTAGTTTTTCTTCCATCCAAAGTATAAATTTTGTCCTTCTAGGAAGGAAAATCAGTATTGTAATCTACTTAACCATGCATCTAGTATTCCAGTCAACTCCCACCATAATATTTCATATATTTCTCTATGTAAATGATTTTGAATAATTTATTTTTTTATATTTACTATTTATTTTATTCTTCTTCCAAATAGTTGTGGATTAGTTCATCTAGACATTTTTATACATCTCTCTACCCTGGTAGCCATCACAACATGTTTTATTCATCCATGCTCACCAAAAATTATTAGCATAGGTTATTGGAAAACCCATCATAACATACTAATACATGGATAATGATGTGAAGTGAGATAAAATTCTGTAACAAATAATAACTTAACTAGACCTAGTCATTTAAAATTTAAATTAAATATATTTATACATAAAACATAGAGTTAATAGGTATAAAACATGCATAATAAATAGAACTGGAGTGGGTGGCATGTGGAAATATTTGAAACTAGTTTTTTCCTACCTAGCTAGGCCCCCTAAGTGCAGATCCAATGGAGGTCACTATGGGTGGCAACACCTCTGGGGATCTATCTAAGAATCTGGTGGTAGATAGTCCATCTAAGGGATGGAAGAAGGCACTCATAGGTGAAAATATGTGTCCATCGAAAGGCATGTCAAGCCTCCCTATTATCTTAGAGGGTAAAGCATTGAGTATCCTAGATGATCTGGTGGAGGAAATCATGGCATCCATGGACTTTACACTAGTAGGTAAGTTTTTTTCTTTCCATCCAAATATCGAAATGGTTAGGAAATGGATTATATCTAAGTGGAAAGTAAAAGGTAGTGTTTCTATCACTGCCATGGCTAGAGGTCTATTTCTTTTTAGATTTATGAATAGGGAGGACATGATCTCTACCCTTGCTAGAGGACTCTAGCTATATGGACCACATTCTCTTTCCTTATGCTCATTGAAACCAAGATTTGATCCTAACTTGGACCTTAATAAGACTACTCCTACTTGGGTAAGATTGCCAGGGTTCCCTTTAGAATTCTAGGATGAAAAAAATTTCACATCTATTGGTAATTCTATTAGTCAATATGTCACCTCAAATTATATAACCAGAACAAATTCTAGATGTGTGTATGATATAATTTGTGTAAAGGTTGAAATAAATAAGACTCTCCATATGACCATAGAGCTAAACTCTAAATACAGAACTTAAACTCAGCCAATTATTTATGAAAATGCTACCACTTTTTGCCAAATATGTAAGAGGAAGGGACATCTAATGACATAATGCATAATGAAGCAAAGGGGGATCAAAGAGGACTCCCAGAATGTAGGGGAAGAGCAAGCGAACATCAAGCAATAAATGGTGAATGATGTGGAATTCCCAACAATACATAAAAAGGAGAGGAGGGGAAGGGAAAGGAGGATATCCCTAGTAGTGAAGGAAAAGTTGTCCCAAAAGAAAATATAACATTAGATAATAGTTAGAAGGCTACAAAAAAAAAGAGGAGGAGAAGAGAAAGGAGGATAACACTAGTAATGAGGGAAAAGCTGCGCCAAAGGAGAATATAGTATCTGATGGTAGTTAGAAGGCCATATTTAACACAATTAACACTTTATAAAAATAGACTAATATGTCTAAGGGGTAGGAGGTAACCTTTTGCTAGAGGAAGTCAATGAAAATGACAAAGTTCCAAGGGTTGGATAGGAAGAAGTAACACCCAAAAATCATACTAAAGGAGTAGCAAAACCACAGTTAAACATAGACATTTTCCATGTTCTAGAAGTTGGAGACCAGTTAGGAAACTACTTAGCAATAGGGGTAGCAGGACAAAGTGGTAGTAATGAATAGGAGGAATGGGTTACACCAAAGAAAAAGATTTGAAAAGGTAAGAAATATGCAGAAAGTTGCACTGAGCCCAAATAAGGGAGGCCAACCCTAGGAGAAACAAGACAAAGAGAGATTGCTAGGAAGATTACCAGTGGAAAATAGAAAACACTGGAGTCCCAACCCCCCAAACTCTTTAAATGAGAATATTATCCTAGAATTTGAGGGGATTTAATAGTCCCTCAAAGTAGTTTGAGGTTAAAAACTACATTTTAGATAATAAATTAGATGTTTTATTACTCCAAGAAGTCAAGATGAATGAGGAGAATTTTGTGAAAATTGCTGACTATATATGGCCTAAGGCAGCTTTTTGTATTAGTCCTACTGAAGGGGCTTCAGGAGGGATTGTCACTATGTGGAATAGTGCTAAAATCCAAGGATCTCTTATGGCCCATAATAAGCACTTCTTGATTATCAATTTTTCCATGAATTCCTTGAACTGGACGTTGGTCAATGTCTATGGACCGAATAATAGACCTCTAAGACAAAAATTATGGATAGACTTGAGCAGCTTCAGGAATAATCTTCAGAACACTAAATGGATGTTAGCCAAATATTTCAACACTCCTTTATACCCTTCTAAAAAATAGGGTGTAATTACTGATTACTCGAACAACATGTTTAACTTTGCTGAATTCATCAATGATTGGGGATTATTGGACATAGAGATGTAGAACCAAAATTTTACTTAGACCAATAGAAGAAGAGGAGATCAAATGATTCAAGTTAAATTAGATAGATTTTTAATATCAAGCAACTGGAATGATTATCAGAGTATGCAGGTGCAAGCTTTACCTAAAACCATGTTTGACCACTACCCGATTGTCCTCAATTGGAGGGAACAAGGACATCACAGACCTCCCCCATTCCATTTTGAAGCTATGTGGATTACACACAAAGGTTCTAGACAAATGGTGGCTCAATGGTGGAATATCCCCATTCAAGTTACTCCCATGTTTAGAATAGTCAAGAAACTCTAGCACATTAAACAAGAAGTTTATGGCTGGAATAGCTACAGCTTTGGGCAGGTCTTCCAGCAAAAGAAAAATATAATGGGAAAAATCAAGGCTATATAGCAACTAATAGATCAAGGGGATGACTTTGAGGACACCTTAGAAGAATAGAATATCTTGAATTTAGAATGGAAAAATCTTATGGAAAGAGAAGAGGTTTTTTGGAAACAAAAATCCCGTGTTCAGTGGCTTAAGGAGGGGGATAAGAACACTACTTTTTTTCATCTCTCAGCTATAAAACATAGGAAAGACAAATCAATAACTAAGCTTGTCCTAGATAATGGTGACATTATTACTAAGGATAACAAAATAGGGGAGCAAGCCAGGGCATTCTTTCAGAACCTTCTTACGAAAGAAAATAATAATGATAGAATTGATAGATCTATGAATCAATTCATTGACAAAATCCCTTGTTTGATAACAGAAGAAGATAATCTATAAATGTTAAAGCCTATATCTAAGGAATAAGTCCATGTAGTTTTATTCTCCATGGGTGCTTTTAAATCCTTGGGTCCTGATGGCTTTCCTCCTATATTCTTTCAGGTATATTGGGAGATTGTAAGAGCGGACCTCATGGCTGCCATTCATGATTTTTTTAGATCTGGAAAACTTTTGAAACAAGTTAATAATACCTTCATCGTACTTGTTCCTAAAAAATATCAACCTTCACACCTCACTAATTTTAGACCCATTAGTTTATGCAACACTGTGTATAAGATATGTACTAAACTGTTGGTCATGAGGATTCAACCCTTGCTTGACAAAATTATTTCTCCTACTCAAAAAGGTTTCATCTTGGGCAGATAGATTCTTGATGCTATGATCACCACACATGAGACTATTCCTCCATGGATAAGAGTAGAATCCCTGGGATGGCCCTCAAGCTTGATATTTCTAAAGCCTATGATAGAGTCTCATCGACTTTTCTATTCCAAGTGATCAAAAAAATTGGGTTTAATGATAAATTGTCTTGCGTATTATGGAATGCAGTCTCTTCTACTAAATTCTCAGTGTTGGTTAATGGTTTTCCTAGAGGGTTTTTCTCATCCTCAAGAGGAATTCATCAGGGAGACCCTCTCTCCCCGTACCTATTCATCATTATGGCTGATGAACTGGGAAGATACATACAAGTTGATATAGTCTCAAAAAAGCTAGTAGGCATCAAACCTGCCTCTTCCCTTCATCTTATGGTTATACAATAGTTTGTAGATGATACCATCTTATTTGGCATCTCATCGGTGATCGAAGCTAGAAGATGGAAGAATATATTAAATGATTATGCCAGAGACTCAGGACAAAGCATAAATTTCCAAAAAAGTAATGTGTACTTCTTTAACACTTACAATGAACTTAGACATATAATCATTGATATATTAGAATGTGCTGAAGTTGGCCTACCAGCTACCTACCTGGGTCTCCCACTCTTGGTCAAAGAGGTATCTCTAGGTTTTTGGAATGGAATTGTGGAAAGAACATAGAGGAAACTTCTTGGGTGGAAGGGGAAACTACTCAATAGTGTTGTAAGCTACAACTTCTTTGGGCATCATTACAAGGTATTCCTACTTACTTCATGTCTCTTTTTAAAATTCCTACGTATTTTACTAAAAAGCTAGAATAGATCCAAAGGAAATTTTTATGGACAGGAGTGGAAGACAAATAGAGAATGTCTTTAGTCAGATGGGAAAAAGTGTGTCTCCCAAAATCTCATGGTGGACTTAATATAAGATCCATCAGGAACATGAATAAAGCCCTTCTCTCAAAAGTTAGTTGGAACCTAATCCATAACAACAATGAGTTAGGGGAAATAATGTATGCCAAATACATGCATAGCATTGATGATTCTGACTTTCTTCAACAGGTGGGATTACCCTAGGGGTCTGTGATATGGAATAAAATGCTAAAATGTAGAATCCTTCTCAAACAGGGAGTTAGGTGAAAGCTTGGAAATGGATAGTAGATTAAATTTTGGGAGGATACCTGGTTAAGGGACAAGGCTCTCTCTCTCAAGAAAACTATGGAGAAATTGCTGACTTGACTACCTAGTTCTTTGGAGATAGGGTCAGTGATTATACGGAAAATGACAATGGGATAAGGAGCTAGAAAAATCTTTTGGATTGTTGTGTGCATAGGCCTGAGCTTCTCCCAAGAATTCGAGAGATCTAGCAATGTGTTCAGGAGATCAGAATCCCACTCTTCCCTCGAGAGGATGAACAATACTGGTGGCTGAATAAGAATAGATTCTTCTTTGTCAAATCTGACTACCATTTGCTTACTCGTGAAGCTCAAAATAAGGAGGTATGGAAAAAGGTTTGGAATCATAAACTTATTCCAAAGATTAACTTGTTTTGGTGGGCTATTGCCCATAACAAAATCCTTACCCAGGATAATCTTCAAAAGAGAGGGTTTACTTTGGTAAACAAATGTTTTCTATGTGGTTCAAAAGAGGAATCAGTTTCACACCTATTTATCCACTATGAGTTTTCCCAAGATTTATGGGGAAAATACTTAACAACTTTGGTATTGAATGGGTTTGAAATTCTGACCTTAAATAATTAATTATCAATTGGAACTCAACCTTCACACATCCCTGGATTAAGGAATTATGGAAGCAAGCTCTGCCATGTTTAAGTTGGACATTATGGAAAGAGTGCAATCACAAAAATTTTAGGGACACTACTAGAAATGCTTCTCAGGTGTTTAACTCCTTTGTTAGGACCATTTTGGAAAGTGTTACAATAGCTCATATTAGTGTTGCAGAGAAACCCCTATCTCAATTTCAAAGACAAATTGCAGCCAAATGGAAGGTTTTAAACCTTATCCCTGGGCATGATAATTCCAAAATTCTATAGAGACTTCATACTAAATGGATACCTCCTAAACCCAATTGGATGAAACTCAACTTTGATGGGGCATCCAAGTTGAGTGGTAAAGCTAGTGGAGGAGGAATTATTAGGAATGAAAAATGATGGATGTCTGCTATCTATGCTGGTGGAATTGGTTGCCAGAGCAATAACTATGTTGAAGATATGGTTTTACTATGGGGATTAAAGTTAGCTATATCCCTAGGAATAAGAAATTTGAATATTCAAGGAGATTCTAAGATGGTCATAGATGTCATTAATAAAGCATCTAACATTGGAATTCAGCTAAAAGACATCATTACTAATATCCAATTTCTTTTACAAATTTTTTTTGAAGTTGAGATTACCCATACCTACAGAGAAGGCAACATGGTCACTGATGCTTGTGTCAACCTTGGTCAACAATTCTCAAGATGGAGGGTATGGTGATAAGATGCTCATATTCCCCTAAACATTAGAGAGATCTTTTAGAAGGAGACAATGGATCAAGAATGATGCACATTGATGACAAAGATAGATTTAGTAGGCAATCCACATGGAGAAGGCCATCAGGGATCTTGAAATATGATAACCTTAGTACTTCCTTGATTTTCATTATTAATTCCTTGTATCATGAGGGGGAGGCACGAGAGTCACATCATGAAAACCAAGGGGAAATTATTTTCAAGCATGGGAGTAGATGTCACCATGGTAGGGCATTTTGTAAAATGAGCTTTCATATCTACATTCAGTGTAAATGAAAGTGAGAGCTAGCTATTTTTTCGAAGCTCAAGGTGGAAATTGGGAATTTCATCAGCTAGGTCTACAATCATAGAATGGGGGGAGACCATATTTAAACTAAACTTATATCCTGCTACAAATTTAAAGATAACCCATTAGTCTGGCATTATTGTAAAGAAGGAGGCATCAACCTGTATTTGGAAAGGCTGAATGGTTATGACAAAAATTTGTTCAAATAGTTCATGAGATCTTGGTTGAATAAGCAGGTCACTGTGGGTGGTATTAGCTTTTAAATCTCTAAAAAGGTGATTTCTATGGCCATGAGAATGACCATATAGGGTTTAAAGCTCAAAAGGAAAACCAAAATCATGGATTTAGCTAGTCACAAACTATTTCTGGGTGAAGGAGAGGAACTCATCCTGTATCAAGGAGGGTTCGAATGTGCCAAACTTCTAGAGCCATGAGATGGAGTCTGCTACATTCTCATGAAATACTTCACTCTCAAGGGATGTTATACTAGGTTTTATAACTACCACCTTCCTTTGTTAAATCATTTTAGATGCAATGCTATTATCAACTTTCCTTTCTACTTGCTTTCTTCATTGGAACACTCTATCCTAAGGGTGAGAGCCAAAATGGCCAAGAAGCCAAACATAAAACCTATTCCCCTACACCAAGGGCTTATATTTTGTCTCTACAATTTTCATTACACCCTTGAGCCAAATAGGAATATTTAGAGGTGTTAATGAAGACATTCCCTCAAACCCAGTGTCTGGTGTTGTAATTGATGAATCATGGGTTTCCCCTAATCTTACCAAAACAAATGATGCCCCTTTCTCCACCCCCATTAAGACACCTATTAATACCCCCAAATCCCTTGTGAGTAAAAAGGGAAAGAAGAGGAAGGTTGATGGAGAAGAAGAAAATTTTGAAGAGAATACGGAAGGGACCCATAGGAATCCAAGCAAGGCCATGGGGGGCCAAGGTGGCAAACCTCACAAGCCTTCTAAAATAAGTAAGGAAGGTTTCCCTTCTAGAGTGTGTAGGTCAGGGAGGATCACTGGCAAACTAGCCCCAAAGGCTAGGCTGAATGACTATTCAAAAAGTGCTTCAGATGAAGCAACCCAGGATGAAGAGTCTGAAGAGTTAGAAATCTAAGAAATTTTGGAGGACACGGGAGGGAAACAGGCTTCTCAAGTTTTTGAGGTCACTGAAGAGCAGGGTTCTAACTCTATGGGAACTACTAACAATAAGGGGAAGATGCATGTTGAGGAAGATGGTGAGGGTATGGAGAATGAGAATGATTGGAAAACCAAAATTGGGGCCTTGAAGGACTGAATTCAAAAGTTGGAAAAGGTCTTCGCCAAAGGCCTTCAAAACACAATTCTACTGAATATCTCTATGTTGGAAGTGGTGGGTAATCTTGGGAATGCTAAAAATGTAGAGAATGAGAAACTTAAGGATCTTTTTACTTATATAGTTATGTAGTTTAGACCTTTTTGACTCTGGTCTTTCCATTGTTTTTGTTTTGCTTCTGACTATGCTTCTCAGTTGTGCCATTGTTCCTTTGCTGGAAACTTTTGCTTGCCTACCTTCTTGTCTTTTTTGACTGTATAGGGTTTGGCCTTTGGTTTGTCACCTTACTTAATAAAAAACATGCATAATAATCTACATGATTAATAGATTCATGAAAACAAATAAATCACTATGTATTAGTCAATGATAAAAGGCACTTTGAGAGAAACCATTTTAGAACTTCTTATTAATCTCTATCACATTGAAACCATTTATTAATATAAGTGTTATATGTAGTGTTTTTTCAAGGTGATGTCACTTCATATTCTATCCTTTCACTACATATAAAATAAAAATATTCACATTCTATAGACTATTGCTATGATTTCAAGTGCTAAATATATACAAAAAGAGATATAAAATACAAAATAGTGCAAGTCACACATGTGTCCACCAATAACACTTTATAATTTTTGTATCCGTAATCTACTCCTAAAATATTTCTTGTATTTTGATCTTCACCTACAATATCGCTCACAAAATTCTAATTGATCCAAGGGGGAGATTGAGGAACTTACAAGTCAACCCAAGGTAAGTTTTCCTATTCCTATACTCTTTCTTTATTTACTATAATGGATATATGTATGTGTGTCTGGTGTATTGGTATGTTTTTGGATTCAATTCATATATTATTATATATTTTTTATTACATGTTATATTTATTTACTTTATTTACACATCTTAGTTTAGATATCTCTTAGTTATAAACCCATTATTTTAGATACCTCTTGGTTACCACCTAATTGTGTTTATCTCTACTAGTTTACCCATTTTACATCTCACATTTAGGAGAGTGTTTTTTCATAATTTCCTTACATATAATTCATAATTATATCCTTGATATTTTTATTATAAATAACATTTATTAAATCCCTAACTTGATTTGTAACATATTATATGTATGTTGGATCTAGTATGGCCTTATCCTTTTTCTTATATGAGATAATATTTATATTATTGATCATATTCATCATACATACATAAGGTGCCTAAGAATTGATTCCACTTGATTAATTATTATTAAAATTACTCTAAGTGGATTCATATATATAGACTTATTTAATTTGAATTAGGAACCTATTGGCACATAAGAGACCTATAAAAAGTTAAAGACCTAAAAATCATATATTGAAATATTAAAGATATGTTAATAAGGAAAAAATAGGACATAATTTCTAGATATGTAATTGTGTCTAGGCATAATAGATAAATTATTGATTCCATAATAAAGAGAGAAAATATAGGGACAAATGGAGAAAGAAAACATGAAACATGTAGGTGTAAATAAAATAGAAAGGAGAGATAAAATATAATAAATAAAATAACAAAAGATCACACATAGAAGAAATGGGTTAAAGAGAATACATGAAAAAGTGAGAATAAGACCCTAATTCTTACTAATAATTTATATGCACAAAATAACACAAAAATTCAATAATAATATTATACATAATTTAGGTTTCTATAGATTCAAATAAATATAAAAATGAGTATATTAATTTGATCATCAAATACTTATCAATTATTATCAAGTATTATATTGAGAGAATTACTGAAACACTATTTTTGTTATGAAATTTTTATTTTCAACTTGCAATTTATTTGTGTAACTCTAAGGGGTCTCACAAATTAGGAACACCAAAGGGCCAAAAAAACTATGTATAAAAAAGTCCCAATTCAAACCCTTTTGTATTTCATTTTTTTAGAATCTTTTAATTTCATGAGGATAGAATTTAAAGCATAGAATTAGGGTAGATGGTGAGTGAATGAATTGTTGTAATATACAAGTTATTACTAGGATAGCACAATTTGACCAAGACTAATCATACAATCCTAACATCAAAATTTGTTGGTTTTAGATATAACACATGATCAGGTTCAAATACCCATGTATGGGGTAAATAGTTTAGATTACAATGAATGGCCTAAAAAGAATCAAAACCCATTGTGACAAGTTTTCAAAAAAATTAAGATACCTCTATCCTTTTAAAAAATAATTAAGTAGTGAATTGAGCATTTTTCTTAAATTTTACATGTTTCATAATGCTTAATTTATAGGTGGGCATATTTATATGCATACACTGTGGTGAACCCAACTATTTTATACTTCCTAAAGTTTTATCTTATAGTGAATCCTCTTTTTGCATGTTCCTAAATCCAAATTTATGAATGATTTCATGTTTTTTTGTGATTGATCCCAAACCCTAGGTCCTCTTCCATTTATAAAAAAATTATTAAAATCCTAATGTGTTTTTTCTTATGTGACATGTTTTATTTCAATTTTAATTTCATTATATGCTAGTTTTAATCACATAAAAGTGGTATTTGAGTGATAAGAGTGATACTTGAGACTACCTATTATAGAGTAGTAATCCAAATAAATTTAGTCCATGTGTTAGTAGAGAAAAATGAAATTAAGAATAAATAAAATAATGTATTAAGCCTACTCCTTCATGGGGTTTTGAAAATGAATTATAAGAGTTATTAAAAGAAGGAATACTATCATCAAACCTTCCCAAGAGCATCCCTCCTTCCAAGAGAAACCAAGAAGCATGATTTTCACTAGATTTGGTGCTCTAAGTCTTTGTTAATGATAAGTAGGTTGCTACTCCATCATATCACAATGAACCAATGGATTAGGCTCATGAATTTGATCAATATGTGTGAATAGTTGAAGCTTGTTTTTTATAATTTTTTCATAGTATGTTTTTATGAATAAATATTTAAAATGGTGGTCTTGTACCTCTTATTTATAGCTTTTTAAAATTGATTACAATCAACCATGACCAATATTAAGATCAACATGTGTGGCCATGAATCAATTCAATTTTGGAGGCTCAATCCATAAATATCCTCATTAATATTTGGAAGAATGGGGCATTTATGAGGCATGGGAGGGATTAATATCAATATTTATTCCATTAATGACTTGTGGATGCGACCCCATTTATAATGTTATAGGGTGTTGTAGAATTGAAGAATGAATTTACAATTAATAGATTTTATATAACTTCCATAGATTTTACACTTAAGCGCTTGATTTGGTTTAATATTTTTATGTGGTTTTAATTATTTTTTCTACAATTATTTTGAAATTGGTTTTTCATTTAATCAAATTGGTCAAAATTTCAATTTACTAAGTTGTAGTTTGACTAGAGTATAATTAGAAGAAGGTGCCAATCGTGTATGGAGCAATACCCTAATTAGAGCATTGTAGATGTGAAATAACACATGCATGTGATGTGTGCTTCTAAATTAAAAGAATTCAATTATCTAGAGCATCATTTTACATGGTCATAATTTGAATTAAAGTGATTTTTGAAGAAGCTAATAATCACATAAAATACATTGCCCCATTTAGGTATACATTAGCCTAAATCAACACTTGTACATGACAAGTTTAAACCATTTAGCACATTTTAGTGATTTTGGCCCAAATTGTGCATTACCACACAATATTGCTTAAATTGAAAATATCAACACAATAGTGATAGGAATTGAATGCCTAAATTTCCCCCTATTTGAGAGGGTGTAGTGAGACATTCAGTCAAAGCAACATCTTTTCAAAGAATAAAAAGGTTGTTAAGAAGAAGGTGGGAGGTAATTATTGAATAAATAATCCATGATGCCCCATTAAGAGGGAATGAAAGGATGAAAGATATGGATTAACTCTCAAAAATGAGAGTAAGAGGGAAATTAACCCATGGATCAGATTATATACATATGATCTAATGCTTGCATGCATTGATTCCCAATGATAAAAAATAATTTAGAATATAATGTGCCCCAAGGCAAAGGGAAGTGGGAAGAATATAATCCCAAAATATAAGTGACACACTTTGACATACCCAAAAGAGGTTAAAGGTTTTGATCTTAGGGATTGATCGATCTTGAGACAAGTTGCACACTTTAAATTAGTAGAATGAGGGCTAAAGATGTAGAACTTGGAATTAGAAGAAAAATGAGAGCATTTATCTAGATTAAAAAAAATAATGTACCCTAGTAAAGCATATTTTATGAGTTGATAGATTGATTTCATCCTAATAGAGCTAAGTTTAATCATTGATAATTTTTTTTGTCCCAATAGGGTTGATTGGTCCAAATATTGTTCCCCAGTAGGGAAAATTGGCAAGTATAACTTAAGTATATAACCTAATTCATAGATTAAATATGAGTGGGTACAAATGCAGATGTGATGGTCTAATGTTTGAAAAAGCCATAAAAAACTAAGCATATGAGGATGCACAAAGTGATGAATAAAATAATGACGGTGTCTAAGCTGACCCAAGATATGGCATGTATCTAAGCACTACTTACATAGACCAGATGAACCTTAAGTTAATATAGTTCTCCAAAAAAAGGGAGATGGAATGACAAAAAAATGATGGAAGTAAAATGGACCACTATTCAATTATGGAGTCATGTTAGGGAGTGGATATGCAAAATAGTGCCTTCATTAGATGACATAATATAATTTAGGAGATGCACATCCAAAATTAATTATATAAATAGTCAATTAAAATCGCAATGTATGTCAAGAGATGCACATCTTGCATATAGTCTTGTGTTAGGTATGGTACATTCAAAAATGATGTTTAGAGCTTCATTGACTTTTAGACTTAGAACACTTAGTTTTTACTTTGGCAAAAATGAAACTATGCATCATAAGTATGAATAACTTATAATTTAATTATATATTTTATTGAAATCAAGTGGTTCAAATGTGAATATTTGTAACTAAGAATAATTATAAAAATTACCAATACCAGAGTTATGACTAGTTACATTTAAACAAAAACAAAGAAAAAAGATAATACATAGATTTAACCCAACTTAAAATCAAGATATGAACAATCATAATTTAATTTATAAAAATAATGTATAAAATAAAAACAATAACAACTTAATAAACATGAAATAAATATATGAATAATAAAGATCCATGTGTTTAACAGGTTCTTGGAAAACAAAACAAAATATCAAGTTAAATACAACCCTAACAAATCAAGCCTAACTAGAAAATAGATGAAAAGTGGTTATAAAATGTAATTTAACTCAAAAATAACAAAATAATTCAAATAACAAGACCAAACTTTAAAACAAAAGATCAACACAACAAAATACCAATAAAAAGAATTATAAAATGACCAAATAACAAAAAAATAAATAAATAATAATGCAAAAACATTGAAAACACAATATAAATACAAATGAACAATCAATAACATACTAAAAAAATAAATGGAGAGACAACAAATCATAACAAAACAATAATAAAAAATTAAATAAACACACAAAAATAAGAGTTAGTCACAATGTTAGTGTAAGTAAGGTAAAAGGTGTAAGTGTAATAGAGGCATTACACTCTATGATAGGGTGACCCCTAATCTAATAAATAATGAGACTGGCATAAAAAAAAGAAGAAAAAAGAGGAAAATTTTCTCCTAAGTAATAGGGAAACAACATAACAAAATGGGGGGGGAAATAAGAAAATGAAGGGGGTGGCTAAGCTGACTCCAAATTATAAGCAAGTGGATGTTGCCTACATATTTCTATGGATGTGAGATCCAACATTAATTTCTAGAAAAATGTAGTTCTCCTAGGAAATGGGATAGAATAAAAGTGATGATAATAAAACGTGATTGATGTTAAGAAAACATTATTGATGTTTTAGAGTAAATAAGGAAATGGGCTCCTAAAATAGTGAAAACATTCAAATGAGTGCTCATAAAATGGTGAAAGCATGAGATAAAAATAAATAAAAGTGCAAGACAATGCTTTTTTTTAATTAGTTTCTAATTCTTTTATGTGTTTAGGAATAAGTAACAAAAATTAACTATTCACAAAAGGCCTAGGGTAATTGAGGAGATGTGTTTCATAGGTAAGAGCACAAACAATAGCTAAACTAAATGCAATGGTGAGCATGGATATAAACAATGGCATAGAGAAATAACTAATCAAGGAGATACTCATCCAAAATTAGAAGTTCCAATAATATCTAAAGTTGGATACAATGGGCCTTATGTAAGAATAACATTTTGAGGTATCTTAACTCATTAGAGATTGACAAGATACCACTCATAAAATGGTAAGAGTGTTGGCTTAAGTTGCTAATAAAATAGAGAGAGGGTATGCAATATGAGAACTATGCTGAACATAACGTGAATAAATCATAGCGTACATATTCTGATTAGGACCTCATATCATAGTATTTTTGCTAACATAAAAGGTAGTGAGACCCCACTAGGTAACAACAAGATCATAAATAAAGTCAAATGATAATAGTAATGGAAAGGAAATTTATAAATGCATGATAAAAGGTGTTTTTCCTAATATTCCCATAGGCAGTTATAATTAAGAAATAATGGAAAAATTGGTGATATTAATTCAACCATAGGTGGTTATAATTATTAACACAGGGTGACAAGTTGATTTTCCCATATGTAATTATAATCAGTAGCATAAGGTGGAATACTTATTTGCCTAAAGTTTGTTATAATCAGTGGCACAAAGTGGAATACTAATTTTCCCAAAGGTATTTATAATAAATAACACCAGTCAAATATAAATGAAAAATAACTTACTAGATCTAATATCACACTACTTTCATAGACTATTATTTAAACAAGAAATTTTGAAACTACTAAAACTAGAACAAAATCCCCTCATAAAGAGTGTAGGAAGAACCAAAAGAATCAAGATTGAAAAAGGTTGGGTAGGGTGGCTAAAAATAATATTTGGTGAATATTAAAGGGTATGATGAAATGGTATGGCATAAAAAATGACATCGATATGGTAATTGGATATAATGGTGATAGGGTTGCCCTCAAGTGAGAAGATAAGGTAAATGGTAGGGTAAATGGCAAATGGAAAATGGTTCTACTACTCTTGTTGATGTGGACATGCACATCCTAGTCAACATATGAGATAACTAGAATAATCAATCTTAAAAATTTATAGCCCACACCCTTTCTAAATAGCTACTTTGTCAAGAACCTGCTACATCTATGGACTCCAAAAATGTTGTTATGATCTTTGTTGGCTATTATTTTGTTCCTCCAAACTTATAGATAAGATGTATTTTTAGCCTCTATGAAGGAAAGTGATACCAAAGATTCAAAATAATTTTAGGCATAGGATAAATGGAATAAGTTGGAAATGGAATATTGGTTCATAATGAAATGTATAATGATTGCGTAATAAATGAATATCAATACTTTTAGTCACACACAATATTTTTGATTTCATATTTGACATAATTTTAGTTTTAGTGGCGCCAAATACTTTTGAATATGCTCTCAATAGGAACACCACACTTTTTTTGCACCTAAGCGTAGATACCATATGATTATGATGTAGAGTGGAAGTTGTATTGATTTCACCTTGGATTATGTCTTCATCAAATAGTGAAGAACTGTTGTTCTCAGTTATTGGTACCTTGATGAGGTTTTCACCAATGACTTTGTCTTGATTGTCTCATAATGCCTCTGAGAAGGTCTCACTAAGGAACTTTGAATTTTTACTTTGATTATCTTCTAGTGCCTATAAAAAGGTTTCACTAGAAGATGTTGAGTTTGGATTTTGATTTCCCCTTAGCACCTCTAAAAGTGTTTCACTAAGAGATTATTCTTCTTCTATATGAATGTGGTCTTGGTCCCCCTAATATTTTGCAATTGATATGTCACCATGGATGTAGTTCAATAAGGTGTGATTCTATTCGTCTTAATTAATACTTGTGGGAGGTGGTATGGCAATAGAATGGCTAGTTGGTTGGTGTTAATGGAATGATTAAAGGCCGAATAATCATCATAGAAGATACTAGGAGAACTTATGTTGATGCTAAAGTAATCATCCTCAAAAACCATAAAAGGATAATAAATATATTCAAATTGATCTGAAAGGCAAGTGTAACCAGTGTTTAATCAACTATGACTATATTCTAATTATGAAGCTTATTCTAAATCAAAGGACTCTGAATCCCATGTTGAGACTAATGTTAATGATTCTTCTGATGCTAAATTTGATATCAGTTAAAAAATAGAACCTAAATTTAATGTTAAATCTTCATCTAATGTGGATTCTATTACAAATATGTCTTGTTGAATGTTTGGTGTTGGACTAGTAATGGCCTGTGATGGCATAATGGGCTCTATAAAAATAGATTCATCTAGGAAAGGTTAAACATAGACTAGCTCATCTAAGTGAAGCCCATAGAAAGAGGGAAAATTTGAGGGATGACTCCACAAAGACTTGGTTATCAAATTAAGACTCCTCAATGAGGGGAAAAAGGTAAAGAGACAAATCCATAGAGAGTGGCTTGTCAAATGATTGGGGCTATTAAAAAATAGGGCAATGGTAAAGATAATGATTTGTCTAAAGGTGGTTATAATCATTAAGAAGTGACTCAACAAAGACTATCTTATTAGAGTGAGACTCCTAAATAATAGGTATAATATCAAAGTGTGATTCATCACTAATTTGAGTCATCATAAATAGGTGTTTCAACAAAAACATCATGGTATTAGTTTACAATTGGTTGTAAAATATCAACTTTGAACACATTTTGTTACTCAAAAGATGGTTTTTAAAGAGGTAATGGTTAGATTTATTATGTCTCAAATACCAACACATATTTTCTAAAGTAGGGAAATGGTTGGAATAGAGTGAATAATGTCTCATGGTTTAATAATGGGCTCTAAAAAAATTAGACTATTGGATAAGGGATCAACAAATATTGGATCATCAAATTGATGTTCCTCAACAATATATTCAATAAATATTATCAATGGACCTAGAATGTTAATGACTAGGTATTGTAAAGTTTGGATGATAGAATAAGCTAAAGGAGGAAGGCTTAGAATAGTGACCCTTGAGCATTTTAGAGATTGATTACTCACACAAGCTAAAGGAGGATAATTTATAATGGTAACCTTTGAGTGCTACGAAGCTTGGTGGCTTGAGCAAGTTGAAGGAGGATAACCTAAAATGGTAACCATCAAGTGTTGTGGAGCTTGGTGGATCATGCAAGGTGAAGGAGGGTAGCCTAAAATGGTAATGTTCAAGCACTATAGATCTTGGTTTGTCACTCAATTTGAATGAGGATAATTTAGAATGGTAACCTTTAAGTAATATAGAGCTTGGTTACTCATACAAGCTAGAGGAGAATAGGGATTGGCATATGAAAATCAGAATTGATTGGCTTGGTATTAAAAATTAGACCCAAATAGGGAGATATCCTCAAACATAATTGAATTATCTTATCCATCATAAAAATTCTCTTCCTCATAACTAGGGCCATAAGAGACCCCACTACGAGTGTACATTTGCATCATGTTTAGAAGATTGTTTTCTTCATTTGCTAAGATGTGAAATGTGTTTTGAAAATGTTAAAAGGGTGTGCTTTGATTTATCCAAATTAATTACAAGGTAAAATGAAACTATAATAAAATAAGTGGCATAGTACCATAAATGGTCATGAATTTTCTCAACTTTGGTAGGTTGAAATCATAACACTAGAAGAGGGTATGATAACTTTGAGACCTAAATTGCAAGCTATTAAAACAAACTCAGGTCAAAGATATGTCAATAACATAAAAGATAGATATAACTATGATGAGTTGTGAATAGAAAATTAAAAGGTATTTTTGAGTAGGAAGATAAAAATGTGAACTAAGAAGCTCAAAATGTGAATTAACACAAGAACTCCTAAAGCTAAAACCAAATGGGCAGCACAATGCCACCACATGGTAATAGGATGCATAATGGTCCAATAACTTAGAGCGTGATTGAATGAAATAAAATCCAATTCCATAATGAGAATAAAAATGATGATGAGTCTATATAGAAACCTTCAACCCAAACAAGAAATTATACCCAAGTTTACTCAAGCCAAGTACAAATGATGAACTAATATCACCTTGGCCTAAAACATAGAAAGGTGAGATTTTTAATTTGATTAAAAATTAAGGACTTTGATGTTTATCAAAGTGGGAAATGGTATAGACTCAAATGGACAACATAATAATGCTATAACTAATGATTTGAATAAGGTAATAAATGATTTTGATTTGGTCAACATAACACCTCTTAGTTCAAATAGAATGGTGTATGACAAAAGTGTTTGGTTTTATGACATGTTTTTGTTTTCAAATAGTTTTAGACTCAAAAAGACCAATAAATTAAAGGATAAAACTATAAATAACTAAGTGTAACATCCAAAGTCCTAAAACTGATAAGGTTGCATAATACTATTAAATTCCATCTATATACATAATCTTGAGAGAATTTTAAGTGTTATTCTAAAAAAAGTTCATGAATAAGTAGGGTTTTTACACCACCCTTATCTCAAAATATTATATGGTGATATGTAACTTTAGGCTACTCTCCCTAAATTAATAGTATGCCCATGGCAAGTGGGGTTGTTATAAATTTAAATTTTTGCAGGTCTAGATGATCCCAAGTGTGGCTAACACTATAGATACCTCACATCAATTGGATCTACATAAATCAAGTTGTTGTGAAAAGGAATTGTCCTTTTCATAACCACTTCATCCATCACTTGCTTAGTGTAGTGTGATGTTGAATTACCCCTCCAATGAAGCTAGAGTACCATTAATAGAGCTTATTTTAATAACTCAAAACAAGCATCCTAGTGGGTCATCCTTGATTCATATACCCCACCATGGAGTGGGGTTGAAATGATAATGAGATATTAATTTTTGGGTCAACTCTTAACTAGAGAACCTATGAGGAGGTGATGAAATCCCACTCACAATCCAAAATGCATAAATAAAAGACATGCAAAAAGACTTTAGGGTCGCATTTGGATCACACAACTCACATAGATTTGAGAAGAGACTTAATGACATTATTTTCATGATTTTAAAGTAAAATCAACAAGGAAAAATAAAAAACACTTTTGGTCACCTAAGTTCCCTAAAGGTGATGGGGGGAGAGCATACATGCATCAATCATTTTGTGAAAATAAACAACTTTGAAAGAACAAATATAAAATAAAACACTCTTAAGAGTATGTATCTAATTATGATTATTTATTTTATTACACCAAAATAAGATGTTTATGAAATTTTTGCCCCTTGGCCTTACTTGAAAAACTTGTAAAAATGTTCACAAACAACTAAGCAAAAAAATAACTAAGTTCCTTTTAGGCACCAAAAAAATTGTTGAAGACTTAACTAGCTCCAAAATTTTGCCTTTTTCTAGATTAGGTCCTAAAATTTTTAGATGGTTTTTGCCTAATTATAATCCCAAAAGTAAATCAAAAAATAATTTTTCAAAATAAGCTTGTAGGTCTTTGTTTTTATCTTAGAGATTGATATCGCTCCACATAGGGATCAATGCCAGGTCACAAAAGTTAGTGTCAGTTAGTTCATACAGTGTCGATGTCATTTGAGTGAAATTGAAATCAACTCCTATAAAAAACCATAGGAAAATATAACATAGTTTTCACAAAAATCTATTAGCAAAATAGGGATAAAAACCCAAAAGATCTCTATATCCTATAGGAAAATAGTCAAACAGAGAACATACAAGTTTTAAAACACATAATAAGAACTATAAAACTTCAATAAAAACCCATCAGCCATGTTTTCAACCATGTTATGCCCTTCACATATTAATTGATGTTGATTCTAAGAGGATGAATGTTAATCAAATAGAATTGATGCTAGTCTCTATGTAACTGTGTCACAACAATAAACCAAAATACGTGAAAAATGAAGATAAAATTTGAATTTTAAAGACTTTTAAGGTTTCATTAAAAGATCTAAGAGTTATATATTAGTATCCTTTCTTGTATTGGATTCATGATTATACCACACATGCAAAAATTTAGAGTAGGAATCCAAAGCAAGTTAGTCCATTTGTTCATAGAGAAAACACAAAATAAGCATAAAGAACATAATGTGCTAATCCTACTCCCTCATGGGGTTTTGTAAATGAATTTTAAGAGATATTAAAAGAAGGAATAATACCATCAAACCTTCCTAAGAGCATCTCTCATTCTAAGAGTATCCAAGAAGCATGATTTTTCCCAAATTTTGTGCTCAAGTCTTTGTCAATGATGATTAGGTTTCTCCTCCATAATCTATTAATGCACCAATGGCTTAAGATCATGAGTTTGATCAATGTATTAAATTGTTAAATATTTTCTATTGAAATTTCTACATAATAATTTTGTATGAGCCAAGCTTAAAAATGGTGGTCTTGGTTCTCTTATTTATAGCTTTTTAAAATGGATCATAATCAACCATGACCATCCATCTTGAGATCAAGATGTGTGGCCATGAATCAATTAAATTTTAGAGGCTCAAGCCATAAATATCCTCATTAATATTTTGAATAATGTGGCATTAATAAGGCATGGGAGGGTTTAATCTTGATATTTGTTCCATTAATG
Organism: Torreya grandis; assembly: GCA_037957365.1. Lineage (NCBI taxonomy): Eukaryota > Viridiplantae > Streptophyta > Pinopsida > Cupressales > Taxaceae > Torreya > Torreya grandis. Next base: position 248,249 of record JARHVA010007620.1, on the reverse strand, counting down.
GCTTGTGGATGCCACCCTATTAGTGATGTCATAGGGTGATGCAAATTTGAAGAATGAATTTCTAATTAATAGATTTTCAATAAATTCCAATGATTTTTCACTTAAGCCCTTGATTTGGTTTAATTTACCTAAGTGGGCTTAATTAATTTTTCTATAATTATTTGAAAATTGGTTTTTCATTTAATCAAAATGGTTATAATGTTAATTTATTGAGTCATAATTTGACTAGAGTGTAATTAGAAGGTGTCAGTTGTGTATGGAGAAATACCATAATTAGATCATTATAAATGTGAAATAATAATGCACATGATGTGTGCTTCCAAATTAGAAGAATTCAGTGGTCTAAAGCATCATTTTTCATGGTCAAAACTTGAATTAAAGTGATTTATAAAGAGATAATAATCACATAAAATGCATTACCCCATTCAGGGATACATTATCCTAAATCATCCCATGTATGCGACAAGTTTAAACCATTTAACACATTTTAGTGATTTTTGCCCAAATTATGTGTTGTCATAGAATATTTCTTAAATTGACAATTTTAGCACTATAGTGATAAGAACTGGATGTCTATACATATCCCTATCATATCCCTAGACCTATTCAATATCCCATTATCACACTTATCCAATCCCTAGTCATCCCTAAAGTAGTCCTACAACCTCATTTCCTGATCCTGGCCATTCATTCCTAATGTTCTAATAGTATGACACTAGAACCATAATATTAATAATATCACCACATGGTAGTAGTGTCCTAAAAATGGCACTAATTCCTTTTACCTTTATTTTCCCCAAATAGATATCTTTTTATAACTAGAACCTCTTAGTGCTAACCTAGACCTATTTTATCACCTACAAAAGTAAAAAAATATTATAAATATGTGAATTTTATCCCTCTAACCACTATATGTAAATTAAAATAAAAATACAAATTCAAATCAGAACAAGTTTTACACAATTAAGGTTATCAATCAATATTCTACCCTAATTCTATATATTACCACCTACATTAGTCCTAAGCTTAGATTACCCAGATTCCCATTCTCAAGCAAATATAAGGAACTAAAGGCCACTATCATACTATATTAACTTTCACTTACACCAAAACTTAGGTGGGTATACATACATTGATCTTGATCCCTCCTTAAAGTATTGGTATGTAGGAAATTTTCTTCACATTGGGGAGTCGAGGATGTCAAGGCTACCCTACTAACAAACACACCTTTTAGCTCATATCAATTGGATGCCCTTGCTACATGGAGGATTAGGGTTCTATCACTAAATAAATAACTATAATAAAAATACATAGTTTCAAGACTCATACATGTAGGAATAGACCTCAAAGATCTTAACACAAGTGCACCCAAAAACTTGGGATAGTCTACACAAAGGACATTACTACCAATATTAGGATATTACCACCACATTTCCAATAATGGAATTAATATATAATTATGGAACTAATGTCCTAGAGGTATTCTTACACTAGGATGTAGTTTGTGACATTCAGACTAGCTTACACCCTAGTTTATATCACTTAGATCATCTATCTCAGCTATTTTCCAACTAAGTTCTTACACTATTTATTACTATTTTTACAAAGGTTAAATTTAGTCAATTCTATAACAAATTAGTGGATATATTTATTTCATAATATTAACCTAATTTACTCTACTCAGCTCAATAATAAACATAAGATTTACAATTTTTAAGTCCTAAAAGTTTAAAACATTTGGTGAACTTGGCTTACTTCGAATATTTCATAAACCCTAACCCTAGATAACCCTAGGGTTTATTTTTATAAAATTCTAAGACCCACACTTAGATTTTAGATCCATATATATTCTATTTTTTGTTTGATATAATCATGACAAAAGAAGTTTATCACTTTTGTTGCAAAGTTTAATACTTTCAATTACATGTTTATTTCCTCTAATTTAGGATGAATTTAAAAATATATAAACACATGTATATATTATGCTTTATATTAATTGAAATTTATGTCATATTTCATCTATATATATAATATTATTGTTCTCTTATGCATAATTCAATTAAGAAAAAAAACCTTACATACATAGAAGATATATTACATAAGCTAACAATTATGTTTCAAGTTTCAATGTCATATCTTATGCACAAGAAAGAATCTCCTTCTCCTTATAATATCCATAAGGGTGATAGATACTTTCTCTCTAATCAAATCCATTATATCACTCCTCCATGATTTGAATCATCCAATGATATTTTTAGTAATCTATATACTCAACCTATCTACACCTCTCCCCTATAGGATGTGTGCCTATATGTTTAATTAAAAACAACTAAGGTTTGCACTTGAGTGACTTTAAAGGATACAATTATTAGTATGAGTAAGATGATATTATATTTATAGAATCAAAACTATTCATTAAGTTCACATGTCACATTATTGGCAAATCAAAGTACATGTACACAATCTTTAGAATATGCTAGTGTAAACCATGTATATGCATTTACACCTAATAAAATTGTGTTAGCACTCTTTCATATCCAAATTATAAATTAAAACATAATGCATCTATTATAAGTGATTCAAAAATAATAAAAGGGTCTAATAAGAGTTCAAGTGAGATACTAAGGGAGATTATTAAAGCTAAGTTGATCAACCTACCTCCTCTACACCTAATGAGGAGATACAAATATTATTGTGCATACCATATAATGCATGGGCACCACACTGATTCATGTTTAGCATTAAGAAGGAAAATACATTGGATAATGGATATAGATGACTCACATAGTAACACATCATCCAAAAAACATACAATGACACATTTATAAATTCAAAAAGGGTAAAATTCAAAAATAGTACAATAATGGTTACCAAAGCATAAATCAGAACAAGAAAGGTTCAAAAACAACAATCAGATCAAGTCATAATATAATAAGCATAGGTAAAACAAGTATAAGATACAAATATACCTCTCCAAAATGAGTCTCAACATCAAAACTAGTATGGGTTTGGTCAAATATATATCCAATAGTTTGATTATCATAACCAAGGTTTGGGTAAGTAGGCCCAAGGCATCACTACTATTTTAGCAGTTGATAATGTTGGTCAACAAGGTTTGAGATTTATTGAACATCCTAAGGTAAATCATTCACAACTATAGATTATCAAGGAAAAAAGTCTAGATACACAAGAAATATTACAAAAAGAACAAGAACTTAAGTTTTCAATTCAAAATCATGCTAAGACAAAAAACATTTTGAAAAAAGGCTTTCTATCAAAAGAGCCTCCACATCACCATATGTCTACAATAAGAAAAATTTCAAAGGGAAAAATAACAATCAATATTCTAAAGGATAACTCAAAAAGTTCAACTCCACAATATGAGGCAATTACCTATATCATTCCAAGTTATTATGACTATTATTATTTTGATGATGAATAATACCCATATTCATACTACAACACCATTCAACTCCAACGTAGAAATCACATTGCATGAGATATTACCATTCCTATTTTCAACATAGGCCACATTGATAGTGAGTCTCCCATGAGACTCATCAATTAGTATTTTTCCTCCCTTCTTGTACATACTTTCCTTCTTTCTTGATCCTTTTATATAGTTTCATTTATTTGTTTTTTGTACATAGCTTATATCTAGAAAATATAAAAACAATACAATATGTCAAAAACATAAAAACATTCAAATATTTACTTAGAAAACATGAAATTACAAATTATATGCATTGATATGTTTACATTTCTTATATTTTATAGACACTACATATGCTAGCTATCTTATTATATTTAGTTTTATCATACATACATGCTTCACTTGTTTTTGTCAAGTGATTGCATATTGCTACACGACTCTAGTCCACTATACTAATCTAGAATTTCTATTATCTACCCATTGTGGTCATATACATAGATACATGGGTTTTCACTTGACACATTAACCCACTTAGGGGAACCCTATACATAATTCTAATTACCAATTTTTATCCTTTTATACTCTACATCTCATCTTTATCATTAATATATCTTGATATTAATCATGCTACACTTAACCAGATTTTTTGTTGATTATTAATAATTTAAAATCAACATATGTACATCCTATTTATTACATAGATTTGTATTACATATTCATGCATACTTTCATTTCTAGCTTACCTAGTTTAGATGTGATTGTATTTATATGTTTATTATATCTAAGGGAACTTGAGTATGCCATTACTCTTTAAATCTACACCACTTTTATTCATAATATATATGTTTTGGACATGTGCCCATATCTTTGTGTATGTGTTTTCCTGACTATGTATGAAAACATTTGAACATGTCCTTATATGTGGCTCTAAGCCAACTTGTTTGTTGCTTGTGTATCTTGACATTTGAACATGTCCTTATGTGTCTTGTTTTCTCAGATTTAGTGGCATGTTCCCATGTCCGTTATATTATGTCCCCTTGGCCTATTTTTCATCCCTCATGTGTTTTATATGTATGCCTTATTATATGTGTCATGGATACGACACTTGTATTTTATTATTACACACACTAGTTTTAGATGCCCTGAGGGACCTCGTGCATCTTCCCTTCTTCGTTAGGTGTCTTGATAGACATCACATCCCATCCCTTATGTAACTATCTAGTTTTTACTCAAATTTACTATTACATAAATTATTATATCTATCTTTACACCCTTGTGAATGCTAGACATGACATACATATTATATTAGAATTTTTACTTATATTATCTTACATTTTGATGTTATGTATGCACACTATATTGAATTATTATGTAATTATCATATATGTTCTTGCTAAACACATCTTGTAGAGGTTTTTATTTTGAGGATAGTTCTTGCACATGTTCAACAACCCCCCTTAAAAGAGGATGAATTCATATGGTTTTGTCACAGAGATCAAGCTCTTATATAGTATTCATAGTAAATTTTCATCACATAAGCTTAGATTATTAAAAATTAGATTTAGGTAAACACAGTAAGAAAACATTAACACAATGGGAAACACTAACATAAAAAGTAGCACAATTTCATATAAATTAGTATAGAAGGATACTATCACCCAAATTTGGACAATAACACAATATTTCTAATAATGGTGATACTATAAAAGACATGACATTACTATCTAGTAGCCTTAATTTTATGAAAAATTGGCTGTAGAGTTGACATATGCAAAATTTAATCATATGGAATGACCAATTACATATAATTCTCTATGTTATATAAATGTGACATCATATTATATGTTTCAAACCAATTTCATGCCTCACTCCATCTACAATGGTTAGCCATCTTGAGTGGCACATTATTTTTGTATGTTTACTTATACATAGATTGATCAGATGTAATGAAAAATTCCATGTCATTCTCTATGATATATACATCCAAATTCATATTATAGGTTGCACACTATTCTCATGACTTATTCCATTTTTATTGGTTAACATTCTTGGGTGGCCTAAAACCACCTAATGTACCCAAGTGGTCATAAAGCTAACATGACCAATTAAACATACCCAGTTATATATTTATAGTTACTTCATACAATTTTAGTTTTAGATGCATCTAATACACATGATGGGAAATGATGGAGTCATATACTAATTTAGTTCTTTATCCACCTACATGAGAGGGTTGGACACACCATCAATCCCATCCAATCTATTCATAGGTTATAATCCACCAAGTAGGGGTAGATAATGATGAAGTCACAATTGAATTGATTTATTGAGCCACACACATATGAGGATTAAGAAAGCAATCAACTTAGTCCAATATATTCACTAATTGATCACTATATAAACACACACATGTTGTCACCAATTGTATGCATTAGTTCATGTACCCAGTGATTTGTATTTGTTCCTTTCCTCTTTCTTATTTATTTAATCAATTTTAATTCTATACTTAGTTTAGTATTTTTATTTTGATATCTCTTATGAAAGAATTGATTTATGAACATTTAACTTTCAATAAATGCAATAGATCATGCTTCACATACTCATACCTAGCTTGAGCTTCACATATTTAAACCCAGCTTCATATACTAAGACCCAACTTCACAATCTTCAACTCCTAAGTAAGTCTAAGTATTCTTATTTTTCCTTTATCCAAGTCATTTCACTTTGTTTTATTTATATACTAAGGGGGGGATGTAATCACCTATAACTAGTATTTGAGTGTCAAGAGTGGTAATTGATACTACCTATCCCTAGCATATCCCTAGACCTATCTTATAGAATATTATCACACTTTTTCGACCTTCATATAGGCCACAAACATCCTTAGTTATCCCTAAAGTAGTCTTAGACCCTAATTTCCCAATCATGGCCTTTCATACCTAATGTTTTACTAGTTGGAAACTATCACCATAATAAGGACAATATCACCACATGGCCCTAGTGTCCCAAAAATAGCTCTAATGTCCTTGACCTTTATTTTACTCAAATAAATATCATTTTTAAACTATAACCTCCTAAGGTCATCCTAGACATATTTTATCACTCAAAAATGTAATAGAATAGTAAAAATACATGAATTTTATCCCTCTAACCACTAGATACTTATGAAACTATATGTAAAATACATTTCAAACTTAGAAAAAGTTATGCACAATTAATTTTATCAATCCCTATCCTACTCTACTTTTGCTTACTACCATCTAAAGTATTTATAACCTTATATTACCCATATTTCTAGTCTTAATCACATTTAAGGCACTCAAAGCTACTATCATACTAGATTCACTTGCATTTTTACCAACACTTAAGTGGGGATAAATACATTAGGATTGATCTTTCCTTAGAGTATTTTTATGTAGGCCACTCTCTTCCTAGTGGGGTGTTGAGGATGTCCAACCTACCATACTAACAAACACACCTTTTAGCTCATATAAACATGATGCACTAGATACATAAAGTATTAGGGTTTTCTCATTAAATTAGTCATTTTATGAAAAATATAAGGTTTAAAGACTTGTGCACATAGGAATAGACCTTAGATATCGAGACATAGGTGCACCAAAAAACTTAGGACAATCCTGCACAAATGATAGTACCAAAAGTGTTAGAGGTATAATCATTGAGAGGGGATGAATTAGTGAGCCCAGATAATCTATCTTTAATTTCAATTCTTTCAAACTCTTAATCAATTACCATAATCATTTCATGAAGCATATGTATCATTAATAACAAAGAATAAGAGAGACAATGCAAGATCAAGCACATAACACATGACATATGTTGGAAACCCTTTTAGGGGAAAAATCCATTAGAACCTAGAATTATATTACTATATTATAATAAAAATAAGTAATTTAGACTAACTACAACTGATTAATGAACTAAAATACCTTATTTAGTGAGACTATAATCCCACAAGGTGCTATAACACTTTTCTAGTTGAACAACCATAACAACTATGCTTTTAGCTAGTTTCACCTTGCAAGGAGGTTACAAACCCATAGATGTTGAGTAACCAAAACAACACCTGTGAATATAACAATTTCTAAGCATTGATTTCCTACCAATCTAATGGAGATACAAAGTATATCATCTCTTTTAAACAGTACATACTCAATGCATCCAAAGCCACCTTTTGGATCACTCTTCACTCCTTAGTAACACCTCTATCACCACATCAATAACATGACCAAATGGTCATATACATAGGCCTAAATCTACTCTACTCATCAATTCATATACTAGGCACTCTCCCTCTCTTTCACTCCACAACTCTCACATGCACACTCCTCTTTCACATATAGAAATCATCTCCTTTGGTTTCACTATATATAGAGCCTTCATGAATTTTAACATATTGGTCAACCATTAGACATTCCTTAACCATTAAGTCTTATAACATATGAATCCATAGCTCAATACCATCCTAAAAAAGTTGACCATAGCATCCATGGGTCATCCTTAAGTAGCTACACCTTTCAAGTAAGCCCTTATATCCCTTATAGGTCCCATGAAGACCTATTCACCCATTTAGCACTTCATCAAGAAAAAAGAAGAACATAATACCACTTTCAAATACATATTCCCACTTCACATGGCTCCTTTAACATTCTCAAATTCTTATATTCATCATTTTACTCTTTTGTCTAAGCTCAATCAAATCAAATAATAGCCTTATTCATAAGGACACCATGAACAAACACATAGTCAAATTATTAAGCTTTGTTCATATTGAATATTGATTATTCAATATTCTAAATACCACTCAGATCATCCATAATGAGTCTACAACACTTTCCAATAGCTAATTCATCATGAGACATCCAAACAACAAAACAAACTCAAAAAACATTTTTAGGTCACTTGTAGAACATAGTCAATCACATAGTCAACTTTGGAGCTCAATATATTTGTTTGTATATAAATTCAGACCTCTTAATCAAATTTTATGGATTTAACATGGAGTCCTATTTAATTTTTATTTTAACTTAATCTTCAAATTTGTCCTGAATCAAAATTTATGCCACAAACACTTAGCACTAGTTTTTCCTTTATTAATTTTCAAATGACAATGATCATAGTTAAACCTTAGACACTATGATATCATCTCGTATCCTCACTACTTATATTAATAATGCACCATCTATCTTATTATAAGGATATCAACCTTTACCTTATTAACCCTCTATCACTTTTACATCTTGAATTTGATATGAACTATTGATCTTGATTAGTATGAACACCCAATCACCATTGATCTTCTAAAGAAGATTGTTATTTACCTCTACTCAATGTTAAACATCAAACACTTGTCCTCATCTCACTACTTATTGAAACCTTGGAAAAAACATACTTAAATGATATTTTTATAAGGAGCTCAGTATTTATCTAGTTTAAGCATTAAACACTTTGACCCATTTGATTTACTATTCACCATAGATCTAGATGTCTGAACTCCCATGAAATATTGAATCTCCATCTAATCCTAATCTTTAATATTGTGAAAAAATTACTGAGTATGGGGACCATTGCAATTTTCTTAGAAGGCCATCTTTACAAAAATATATCTTCTACCTTACTCACATGTTATCAAATTTGAACCATAAAAACTAGGTAAAATACTAATTTTGAGGACCTAAAAATAATACAAATAGTAAATGAACACCTTATAAAGATGATGCAAATTTCCCCTTACCATGATCTTACCTCTAATTTCCTTAGTACATTCCTCTTAATACATGGCAATAATCTTCTTTAACCAAGCACTGCAACCAATGAATAAAGAACCCATAAAATACTAAAATCTAATGGAACTCAAATAAAAATCTAAAGGGGACTCCCCCTAAGATATATGAGCCATAACACCTCTTGAGCATCTTTAGATCTCCACACACCATGAAGAACCACCATATAGACTTACTAGCCTTCTCTCTTAAGACACTTTCATGACCACCAAATTTACATATGCACTATAGATTCTTTACAAACCTTTAGAGAAAGCTCATGAACTTGTTGCTCCCCCTTAAAAAAATACCTTCTATTGATTCATAGAGAAAAAAATGACACCCAATATTTGTCTTAGATACTCAAATGTAGCTTCTAACAATGGTTTCTTCATAATATCTACAAGCTAATCTTTTGTAGGCACATGATCTAACTTAACACTTTGATTAATCACTTGCTTTCTCAAGAAATTTTATCTAATAATAATGTGCTTATTTTTTGAGTGCATAACAGGATCATTGAGATACTAATTGGACTAGTATTGTAAAAAATTATAAGATAAGGTCTATTTTGTGTTACCTTATAATCTTCTAAAGTTTTTTTCAACTACATGACTTGAGTGTAACAAGAGGCAGCTACTATATACTCATATTGTGTATTTGATATAGATATTAAGGCATGTTTCTTACTTAGCCAAGACACCAAGCATTCCCCCATGTAGAAGACCTGACCACTAGTACTCCTCCTATCATCCACACATCTTGCCCAATTTGCATTAATATATGATTTCAAAGAGAATTCTTTACTCCTAGGATACCATAAACCATACCCTATGGTACCTTTGAGATATCTCAAGATCCTTTTTACTACTTTTAAGTGAGATTCTCTAGGTTCAGCTTGAAACATTCCTGCAAGACCCACTGCTTGCATGAATTAGGCCTAGAAGCAGTAGAGTATAAAAGGCTTCCAAACATGGATCTATACAAAGTTTGATCAACTTTTAGTGAGTCATACACTTTACTTAGCTTGCATCCTATGATCATTAGAGTACCCATTGGCTTACAATCCATCATGTAAAACTTACTTAGCATATCTTTGATGTATTTATCTTGTGAAATGAATATCCTTGGATCAATTTAATTAATCTATAATTCTAATAAGAAAGATAATTCTTCCAACATTGACATTTAAAACTTAGTATTCATAGTATCTACAAATTCTCCACTCATTTTATCATTGTTAGATCCAAAAACTATGTCATCAACATATAAAACAACTATTAATTGATGATTGCCTCCTGTCATAATGTACAAATTACTATTAGCTACCCCACTTTTAAAACCTTGACTCAAAAGATACTTATCTATCTTTCCATACCAAGCTCTAAGAGCTTGTTTAAGACCATAAAGAGCTTTCTTTATTTTACACACAAAATCTTGATTACTTGACATGAAGTATCCTTCAAGTAAATCAATGTAGACTTCTTATTTTAAGTTGTCATTCAAGAATGTATATTTCACATCCATTTTATATATTTTAAAAACTTTGAAACTTTCATATGCAAAAAAGAGTCTAATTGCTTCCATTCTTGCCATAGGATCAAAATTCTCATCAAAATTTATTCCTTCAACCTGAACATATCATTTACACACTAATCTAGCCTTGTTCCCTATGACTTCTCCTTTCTCATTCATCTTGTTTTAGGAAACTCACTCAGCACCAATCACATTTTTATCTTTTGGACTAGAAACTAAGTCCCATGTTTCATTATTTTCTATTTGATCAATTTTTGCATCCATTGCATCATTCCAATTTTCATCTTTTCCATATTCTATAAATGTTTTGTGTTCCATAATGGATAACATAGCTGAGAATTTTTTATTTTTATTGATCAAAATTATCCTTCTAGACTACAACCTTGCATCAAAATTTCCAATAACTTGAGAGATTAGATGATATTTTTAAATTCTTATAGATGGAGCATTAGAGTCTCATCTTTCTTCCTCCTCTTCATATTCATCATCTATTTAAATGGATAATTCATCATTATTTTCAATAGAATTCTAAATTGAGCCACTTACATGTAATTATGGATTGTTGACTCTATTTGTCTCATCTATCCTTACATTTGAACTTTCAAAAATATTATAAAGTATCTTTTTAAAGCACCTAGAGGTAGTACTGATAAAAGAGTAATCTATGAAGATGCCCTCATCAGATATTAAATAAAATTTATGAAGATTTTCTTCATTTATTTTGATGAAGCAACTACTCCCAAACACTCTAAAATGTTTGACATTAGTTGTTCTATTCTTCCATTACTCATAAGGAGTCTTACAACCATTTACTCTGATTTGACACCTATTTAGAATGTAAACTGAAGTGTTGACTACCTCTTCCAAATATCCATCTAATAGTTTTGCATCTTTAATGATATTTCTACTCATCTCTATAACATTCTTATTCTTCCTTTCAATAACATCATTCTATTGTGGTGTTCTTTTAGTACAATATTATTTTCTTATCCCTTGTTTTTCACAAAACTCATCAAACTTATGGGACCAAAACTCACCTCCTCTATCTAATCTCACATACTTGATCTTTGAACCTTATCATTTTCCACAAGATCTTTGAATGCCATAAATCTTACAAAAGCTTATAATTTTTATCTAAGAAAGAATATCCAAGTCATTGTAGTAAAATAATCTATGAGAAACATAAATTATCTATTACCTTGAATACTTTAAGTTCTCATAGGTCCACATAGATAAATGTGGATCAACTTTAATGGCTCAGTACTGGATAATTCCTTGGTTTTGTATCTTTTCTTGGTTTTCTTCCCATGAATACATGCCTTGAAAAGAGAATTATGAATCTTAGAAACCTTGGGCATATGCCTCACCAACCCATTTGAACTGATCTTTACCATATTATCAAAGTTTATATGTCCAAACCTTCTATGCCAAAGCTAATTTTCTTCCAATTTACTCATGAAGCACTCCTCCTTATTGGATTCATGGAATACATATATGTTGTTATCTATTTTATAAACATTTGAAACTAATTTGTTAGATTTTGCTATTTTTACTTCACATACATCATCATGAGAAGTTACAACATTTCCTTGCTTACACATTTGTCTCATACTTAAAATATTATGTTTTAAAACTTATACATATAAGATATTCTTAGTCTTAGTTTGACCATTTTTCAAACTCATAGTACCTTTATCGACTATGTTATTATATTTTTTGTCACCAAATCTAACTGCACCTAGGTTGGTCTTCTTGAGAGAGATAAACTTGATCTTGTCTCCTATCATATAATTTGAGCATCCACTATCTTTGAACTATCTCTTTTTCTCATATTATTGAGTATGAAAGGCTTATTAGACAAACAATGACTCTTCTTTTGGTGAACTACTTGGTTTTTGATTATTTTCTTCTTTAGACTTAGTCTCCTTGAACCATTTGATGCTTTTAATGACTTGTATATCATTTTTTCCAAAATTCTCTTTTGTATTTTTTACTATATGAACTTTTTGGTTACACTTGTAGTATATGAGATCATTTTTGATCTCTAAATAGAGAGTGTAGTCCCTATATCTATGACCAAATTGATTATAGGAGAAGCAATATCCATTGAAGACATTGTTCATATTTAACCTCCTTTTATCTTGATCATTATTGATCCATGAATTTTCATTATTGACACTTTTGGTGGAGATGGAATCCTTTTTGTCCTTAAATAACAACACATCTAAGTATGTCATGACTTTACTTTCTAGTTATCCCATCCTTTGATTTAGATCTTTATTCATCATGACCTATAGATTATTGACTATTGCCTCTAGATATTTCAGTTGTACTTTCACACCATCCATGGTTACATTAAATTATGATAAATCACATATTATTTTGTCTTGAAGACAAGCCATAACATCTTTGTCAACCATTTTACATTTGATCACCTTTAAGTGGTTAAACTTTGTAAGAAGGATTAGCTCTGATACTAATTATCAGAGGTACAATCATTGAGAGGCAAGGGATGAATCAATGAGCCTAGATAATCCAACTTCAATTTCAATCCTTTCAAATTATTAGTAAATTACCATAAGCATTTCATGAAGCATACATATCATTCATAGCATATAACAAGAGATACATACAAGATCAAGCACATAACACATGACATATGTGGGAAACCTTCTTGGGAGAGAAAACCTACTAGAACCTTCAATTAGACTATTTTCCTATAATAAAAATAACCAATTTGTACTAGCTACAACTGATCAAGGAACTACAATCCCACAAGGTGCTACAACACCTATCTAGTTGAGTAACCATAACAACTAGACTTTTATCATGTTTTACCTTACAAGGAGGATATAACCCCCTAGATGTTGAGCATCCATAATAACACCTATAAATCTAATATCTCCTAAACATTTTGACCTTATAATTTGATGGAGATATAAAGTATATTAGCTATATTCAACTCTACACACTCAATGCATCCAAAGCCACCTTTTGGATCACTCTTTACTCCTTAGTAACAACTATATCACCACATCAATAACATAAACAAATGTTCATACACATAGTCCTTAAAATACTATACTCATAAACTCATCTACTATGCACTCTCCCTTTCCTTGACTTTATAACTCTCACATGCACACTCCTCTTTCACATCTAGAAACCATCTCTTTTGGTTTCACTATATATAGACCTTCATAAATATCAACATCTTGGTCAACCATTAGACATGCCTTAACCATTAATGATTATAAAATACAAATCCACAACTCAATACCATCTTCAAAAGGTTATCCATATCATCCATGGGTCACCCTTAAGCAAATACACCTTTCAATTAGGCACATGTAGCCCTTATAGGTCTCATAGAGACCTATTCACCCATTTAGCACTTTATCAAGCAAAACAAGAACATAGGGTCACTTTCAAATGGATATGTCAAATATAAATGACCTCTTTGATATTATAAAATTCTTATAGTCATCATTACACTCTTATATGTAAGCTCAGTTAACTCAAATAATAGCCTTGTTCATAAGGACACCATGAATGAACACAGTCAAATTATTAAGCTTTGTTCATACTAAATATAGATTGGGCAAGATTATAAATACCAAAAAGATCATAAAAAATGATTCTAAAACACTTTACAATAGCTAATTCATAATTTGAGATCTAAACAACAACAAAATAAGCTCGAACAACCTTCTTGGGTCATTTGTAGAACATAGTCAATCACACAATCAACTTTGGAGCTCAATATATTTGTTTGTAAATATATTCAAACCTCTTAATCACATTCATTAGATTCATCATGAACTACTATTAAGATTTTATTTTTAATTCATCTCCAAATTTGTCTTAAATCAAAAGTTATGGTACAAACATTAAGCACTGGTTTTTCCTTCATTAATTTTCAAATACCAACAATCACACTTAAACCTCAGACACTATGATATCATCTCATGTCCTCACTGCTTAGATTAATCATGCACCATTCATCTTATTATAAAGATGTAATTACTTACCTTGTTAAACCTCTATCACTTTGACCTCTTGACTTTAATATGAACTATTTATCTTGATTAGTATGAACACCTGCTCTTCATTGATCGTTTGAAGAAGCTTGTTCTTTACCTTTGATCAATGTTAAACATCAAACACTTGTCCTCATCTCATTAATTCCTAACCCCTTTGAATAAATACACTCCATTTATATTTTTTCAAGGATCTCATTCTTTACCCAGTTTAAGCATCAAACACATTGACCCTTTTGACTTACTACATATCATAAATCTAGATGTATGAACTCTTGTGAACCATTGGATCTCCATCTGGTCCTAATATTTAACATCATGTAAAAATTACTAAGTATGGGGACCATTGAAATATTTTTGGAAGGCCAACTTTGCATAGATATATCTTTTACTTCACTTACTCACATGTTCTCAAATTTGAACCATAGAAACTAGACAAAATACTAAACAAACACATATGACCATTTCCTCCTAAAATGTTCATGTGTGTTAGATATTCCATCACCAAACTCCTTAATCAACTCTTTTTTGTACTTATAAAAATAACATATTTGATATTTGATTCATTTTTTTCCATCTATATTTGATGAGATAAAATGTGTACCATTAGATCTTCTTTACAAATCTGGATAAGTATTGAAACTTAGTGCACTTCCATTTGAGGGACCAACTTTACACCCACAACTCTTTTGTTGTGGTAAATTTTACGATCTAAAATTTGGACCATATCATCTCCTCACATTAGAGAATCCAACTAGATATCAATCTACTCTTGGAAACCTCACACATGTGAGATATAATGACATAAAATTGCCTCCTCAGATTTATCTATCATAGAGCCAATTATGCCTAGATGAACATAATGAAGAACCAGATGAATTCCACTCAAGCACACAAGCACTCCAATCCTCTTTGATCTCTGATAACACCCCTTATACATCCTCAAATCACCATACTCATCCTTAAACATCTCTAACCATTCCAAAATTGAATATCAACTAAGCCTCCTTCAAGCATATTAGGATAAGCACATTACACACTTTATCATTATCACTTAGACTAACAAGGCACTTTATCCACTCACCTAGACACATTCATGACATCACCATGACATCATTGAAAAATATCCAACAACTAATATTAAGACACTACCACCACATTTCAAATAATGATACTAATATCCAATTGTGGTGTTACTATCTAGGATATATTCTGACATTAAGCCATAGTTTACAACACTTAAACCAACTTCCACCTCAGTTTCTAGCACCCAGATCATTAATATCAGTTTTTTCTAGCTAAGTTCTTACTTGAACTATTTATTACTATTTTAAAAAAGGTTAAAGCTTGTCAATTTTGTAACTAATTAGTTACTATATTTATTGTATATTATTACCCTGATTTACTCTACTTAGCTCTTTAAAAAACATAGTATTTACACTTTTAAAGTCCTAAAAGGTTAAAACAGAAATGAAATTGAATAAATATGAAATTATAATTAGAATAAATGATGTATAAATAAATAGATATTTTTGTAAAAATCTTGACTAAATATATGTTAATATTTAAAAATTAAAAGGAATCTAAAAACATATCTTCTAATTTTAAAGTGAGTGTACCTTTTAATATGAAATAACTTTGTTTTTGAATATGAACACTAATAATGGGCTTTTATATAATGATATGTTTTTCTTTATGAATGCAAAGGTTATGAATTTGAATTTACAAAATAATATGGATGATAGTCTTAGATATTTTGATCTTGATAGATATTTAAATGCTCAAGAAAATGGTAGTTTTGAAAGTAGTCAAATAATGTAAAATGTTTTTGTTACACTACTAATAATGATAAAAATGGAACTATAAATATAAAGTAGAAAAAATGTTAAAATGGAAAAAATGGGCACTTGCTCACCTAAGATTGGATTACACCTACAAAATTATTAATAGCATGAGTTATTATACAAGGGATACTATATGTTTAGATTATATGTTATGACAATAACCTATATCATGTATATGTATGGCTAACTTGTGGCCAATATAACCTTTTACTCTTTCATATCATAGTTCTCTATGTTTTGATATTGTTAACAGGGTTGGACTATGGAGTAACCATATCCTAAGTAGGTTTTATAGGAGGTAGTGCTTAGTATTTGATCATTTTATTAAAAATTATTTTCTTATTTCATGGCTAGGGAGGTTCTCCCTTAAAGTCGATTAGTTTTATATTTCTAATATTCTCCTTTGTTGTCAAAATTTGGTGTGGACCTACTTTGTTTTACTCTTATTATTATTGATTTTCTCTCTCTCTCTCTCTCTATATATATATATATATATATATATATTTACATCCATTATTATGAATTGGCATGAAAAATATTATTAATTCATTATAATTGGTATTAAAGCTTTGATTCGAGAAAGGTTTTGTTGCATAGTTTTAAATATCTAGTGTACTAGTTATTTTCTAGGTTGAAGGATAAAAAAACTTGAAATCAAGAATTGATTTATTTATCATAATAGTTAAATATTTCTTGAAATTTTTATTAAAAAATTGAAATAATTTTTTCAACCTTTCATAAAATAATATTCATTAGATTCATCTAAGAGAGGCGATCATAATGATATAATCTTCTAGTAAAATTTTTAAAATAATTGATCACTTTAAATATAGTATCCATTCATCATGAAAATATAATAATAATTGAATAAACATCTAATACACTTCTATTTTGATTCCTAAACATTAAACATTAAACCGTAACCCTAAATACATAACCCTACACCTTGGAGTTCATTTATGACTAGTCTACACACTAGAGGTCATAGAAAAGGACTAACCACTCCAAGATAAAATCCTAACAAGGAATAAATGGAGTCCAAAATTTATGATACAACAGATTTTGGGTTGGTTACCAAATTCCAATTATAATTTCAAATCATGGATAAAAATAAGATCTGGATGAGGTTAAAGGTGACTTAGACATAATAAAAGGATATTTGAGTAACATCAATGTGAAATTGGAAACTATCATGATGGCCTTAGCTAATATGAAAAAATCACCATTTTAAAATAATTATAAATTAGCTCACTTGGGTTCTCCCAGTCATAACAATCCAAGTACAAATTTAGGTTCATGGAACATTCTACCAAAGGTAAACATGCACAAGTTTGATGGTAAGGTTCTAGTCATCTAGATCAATCAAATGGAGATTTTATTTAATTTAAATGGGATCATATGTGCATTAAAGGTGTTAATAGAAGATTTATATTTTGAGCTAGATTAGTTTAGCTGGTATAGATATGCTCACAATAATAATCAGGGCCTTATTATTACCTTGTCAATGTTTACTAATAAACTAAGATGCACTACCATAATAGTGTAATAGACAAGTACTATATTTACAAATAAAACTTATGATAAATATGGAATATCAAGGATTATATTTACAAAATATATAACCTATACTTACATGTGGAATTAATCATATAGGAAAACCTAAATGACTTATTCTTACATGGGATTGAGGATAACATTCAACTCAATGTTTGCATGTTTAATCCAAGTTAATTATCAAAATGGTATTTACATGTAGTGTAGAGGAAATGGTAAAATGATAATAATTAACTAATGAGAGAGGTAATATTACTCCAACACAATCATTCCCTTATACTACTATATTGATTTGTCAATAAATTGATGAAAAATGGTTATGTTTCAATTGTGATGGCAATACAATAAAGACATAAATGTTTTGAGAATAACTTGTTCTATGTTGAAGGTGATAATTAAGAATAAATGGATGAGGAATTGTTAGATGAGTTTTAGGATGAACCATAAGAGGAATAAAAATATATCCAACAAACTATATCATGTCATTTACTTTTAGTAATTATCACCCAAAAAAGCCTAAAGGTAGTGGGTTTCCTAAATAAATAAAATTTAAAAGTGTTGATTACCTTAGGGAGTACACACAAATTCATCAACAATATCTTAGACCCATGTCTAAATTATTTTATTTATCCATCTCTAGTATTTTATTTCATGATTAAAATGGTGGTACAATTAGTTATTTAGGAAAATGTCAATGTCAAAATTTCCATGGGAGATTACAAGATAGACTCTCCTATGTTTTCTATTCCCATGAATGTGGTAGACATAATTTTGTAATTCCACTGGCTCAAAAACTTTTGAGTGATAGATATGAATTTATAGGATTTATTCATGTGTCTTAATTCTAAATGCATAGCATTTTTTTATGTGCATTGCATACAAAGTCTATAAATCTAGTTAGTTCTCATCATATGTAAAAAATTTAAAAAAAGGGAGTAGATGGGTTTGTAACACAACTATCTTCATTAGAATTGAAACCAATATATATATATATATATATATATATATATATATATATATATATAATTTATAAGTGATTATTGGTAAACACTTAATATTTTTTATAGAAATCCCAAAAGTACTACCATAAAAAATGGATCATGATCATGTCATTCATATATTACTAGTGACTGCCAAACATTAGACCTTACAGGTAACCATGTGTATAAAAGAATGAGATTGAAAATATTGTATAAAAGACATTGGAGGATAATATTATCAGACATAACCAAAGTGCATATTAATCTCCAGTGGTAATTATGCATAACAAGGATAATACCTAGAGGATGTGCCATGATTATAGATAACCCAACAAGTACACCATCAAAGATAAGTTTCCTATTATGGTAATTAATGATTTAATAGATGAGTTACATGGTTCTATCTACTTTACAAAAATGGATCTTTGTTTGGGTTACTATAAAAATTAGATCAGAGATGAGGATATACATAATAAATCTTTTAGAAATCATGAGGGCCATTATGAGTTTTTTATTATGCCATTTGGTCTAAAAGTGCACCATATACATATTTGAGTTTTATGAACACTATCTTTTTTCCTTATCTATGAAATTTTGTATTGGTACATTTGTGATGACATCTTAATATTTAAAGAGATATGGGAAACATATTTTAAAAATGTGAATAAGTTATTAATGACTTTG
This sequence comes from Torreya grandis, assembly GCA_037957365.1. Lineage (NCBI taxonomy): Eukaryota > Viridiplantae > Streptophyta > Pinopsida > Cupressales > Taxaceae > Torreya > Torreya grandis. The sequence goes on along the minus strand of JARHVA010007620.1, from coordinate 228,395 downwards.
GAACAACATCACCTTTATTCAAGGCCTTTTAACTATTATTTTGTAGTAAATAGGTGGACTACTTAAGTTAAATTTCTTGAAATGAATTTTGGCATGTCCCAAAATTATAGGCTCATCTCCCGACTTGCATATCTTGAAAGGATATTCTGAGTAATCTCCCCAAGGTTTATATCTACCTAGTCTAGGTGCATTGATCTTCAGTTAGTGGCTCATTGTGACCATTCTGTTTAAGGGTATTTTGATGGGTCAACTTTAAAACATTCATTTCAATTGGTTTTGGGTATTTTAATAATGTAAAACAAGAATGACAATTTATTGTTTTATTTGATTAGGTTTAGTGTGGGTGTTGAAAATAGGTAAATAAGTATTCATTCAGGTATTTAAACATTATATATCAACAAATATAGGGTTTTGTTAAGTGGTATGTAAGTTATTTTTTTTATTTTTATCCCACAATCTTAACATTTAACATCATATACTAATAATGGATAAAAATAAAACAACATTCCAAATATTCATTTAGATACATATTACTTTTAAACCCTAAACTAACCAACTAATAAAATAAATGATAAAAGAGAAGGGAGAGAAATAAAATAAAAACTCATTATGACATTGAAAAATTCATCATAATGATCACAATAGCTCCATAAATTAGTCCTTGACCTAATTAGAACTTGCATAATTAAATGTAGATCAATTGAAATATTTTAATAAGAGAAGATGATGAAAATACAATACACACACCAAATACTTGTGCAAAATGAAACAAATAATCCATTGTCTTTGTATTAATTAACATCCATCTTTTTGATAAACAAATTTAAAATATTATTAAAATCATTCTCTTAAAAAAATTCCATCATAATAGTAGGAAAGGATTTTTGGGAGATATTACACTACCAAAAGATGAAAAGTTATAGAAAATGAAAGTGTGATTGGCCAAATCTCATGTAAGAGGAGAAAAAGAGAGGCCTTTGATAATAAAATCCATTTAATATATATCTAATGGAGGTTTATGAGGGAATATTTTCCCTCCAAAACTTCCAACAACTACCATGAATTCTCCTAGCTACCTCTTCCATCTCCTAAATACTATCACATTCATTATTCACCTGATAAAAGAGTCCAAAATCAAGTCAAAAAACACATTTAATTAGCTAAAATAGTAAACTATACACTAAAGTATGAATAAATTTTAAAATAGGTGAAATCATGTAAAATTGAGGTTACCATCATGTCTATGATGGAATCAACTTCATTTTTAAAAAAATGAATAAAAAAACTGACACTATATTCTCAAGATAAGCTCAAAACATAGAGGGCAAGTCAAAAATAAAATATCTAGGCCTATTTGGGCTTCTGGTATGCATTATGGTTAAATTTTTATGTTACTATTCACTTCTAAAAATTTAAAACCCTCAAGTTCTAATTGGTCTTTGAAATCTTAAATAAAATAGAGGGGTATTTTATGCATTTTTGAAGACCTTATCTCACTTTGTTTTTGAAAAAATCACTAGGTATTTGAGATTTAAAATGGTATGAAAATAGGTTGGGAGGCCCCAAAAACTAATCAGGCTTGGGACCCTTGATTAGAACTATCATTATTTCTATCACATGAGCCCCATTGTAATTATGGAAATAAGGGGGAAAATCCTGACATAAATGTGATTTGGATTGGGGGGAACCCCACATATAATTGCATTCAAGAAATGAGGGGTCAAAACCCTAATTATAATATGAAGGGTTCATGTAAGGTTTTAGGTGGTAAAAGCTCCAAAAATCTTAGCTAGGGATTCTAAGGGGCCTTATGTCCTATATAAAGTTGGGAATGGGTCCCAAGATCCCTAATGACCTAGTTAAGGATCAGGGCCTTGATTACAACTATAAAATAGTTGTGGGGATGGCCCTAACCTAATCAGGTATCCATCCTCAATTATAACTTATAGGCTCCCATGCAAGGAAATCAATGTTAAAATATTTATAAAAAATTCCAAATACCCAATCATTCTTAAAATATTAACTAACATTAGAAAAATGTAATCTCCTACCCTACAAACCTATTTAGAGTTTCAAGCTCTAATTACAACTAAAATGCCATGATCATTCCCATGAAGACCTATTCAATCTTTGAAATCCCTATTAGGTCTAGGGATTAATTTTTTTTCCAACTTAGAAAAATTTGAAAGAAAAATATTGATTAGGTCAGGGCAATACCAAAATTACAAGATAGACCAAATTAGGGAAAATGACAAGTTTTTTGCCTAGGCAAATTAGGATTTTATAAGTATGTCATAAATATCGAGAAGTCACTTCCTAGAGGAGGTCAAAAAAATAAAATTAATAAAATGGGTCTAAAGATGGAATAGTTTTAAGAGGTTGAAACAACATAAAAACCAATATTTCACCCTAAGGCAAATAAAGAAACATGATCAAGTCAAATAACAATTGGTCTGAAGACCTAACAAGTGGGATAAGTGTCTTGAAACTAAGTTTTTGTTCAAAGAGTAAAACATCAAACTTATCTTCACAAGTAGATGAATATAATGGAATAGTTCCCAAAGTTAAAATAGGCATGGAAATCAAAGTGACCTCTTAAAGTAGTTGTAGGTAATTGAGATAGTTGGCATACAAGAACACCATATGAGTATAGGTGTATAAAAATTATGTTTCAGGGCCAAGTGTTAATATGAATATTTATTATTTGGCTTTAGTAGTCACAATGGAATAGGTTTTAGGAGCCTAAAAAGAATGGTTTTCAAGATGAACTTCTATATAAATATAAGATAGATATGACAACTAAGAGAGTGATTTTTCAAATGTAGATTATGAGGTCATAACTCCACTTTTATTGTAAGTGTAAAATATAAAGTTGACTCATGTGGACATGGTATTTTTAATTATGATGGTTTTGAGTCCCAATTCATCATGTAAACTAAGATGGGACATCAAGGAAATTTAATTTGATGATACCAAAAATCCATAAGAGAAATAAAAAGTATATAAAAAGTCAAAAATGAGAAGCTCCCTAATTCTTAGAAGAATTAGGGAAATTCTATTGGAAAATAATCATAAGTATTTTAAAATGATATAAACATATATAAAAACCTAAGACCTTTAGTTGAGTCTATAAATGGATTATTAATGGATTTAATAGAGAAGAATACGGGAGTATATAAAATACCAAATCAAACATTCTCATTGATTGAGTGTGTGTAAATGAATTAGATAACTTGTTCTTAGAACTTAAAAGGACTAGTTAATGTGGATCCAATCATTAAGATAGTGAATCCTACCTTGAGAATGCTTCCCTAGACATTGTTCTATTGTTAGATAGGTCTACATAACCCTAAAAACGTTGACTTTGATCCCACTCAAGTCCTTTCTCTACTTCCAAATCAGCTGAAAATCCTATGGTGGAATTGTCCAAATCACCCAAAAGTGAGATTTTTAGATATCGACTTTCATTTTCTTTTCTTCTCTTGATTTATATTTTCTCTTTATTATTTAGCATATCATTTCTATGTTGGGGACCACTGTAGAAAGAGAAAGGTAGGATTATAGTGTTTACACCCTAGATCATCACCATAACAAGTTCATCCAAGCAACTCAGAAACCATTAAGATGTGAATTTTTGTGTTTGGGTTCAAGGGAATGTCTTCATTGAATAGATAGATTTACCTAAGATTAACCCAACTTAAATAAATTTATATCAGACATGATATCCATACCTTTTAAATTGATTTACAAAAAATCTAAATTTATAAACTACTTAGAGTACTTACGCACCAAAATGTCACATGGTTTGCCTAATTACATGCCTTTAGTTCTTCAATTCTTTTAACCAATAAGGTAGCATATAGGGTAAAATAAGTCTGTCAAGGAAAAAAGAGACAATAAATGAGTCCATAACAACAATTAAATATAGGAAAAGTAGATAAATCAAACTAAACTAAAAATAAAGTAGGAAATAAAACATGAAACATAGTAGGAAAGGGAAAGGGAAAATATTTATAAGAACTTGCTAGGATAATTCAAGATTTGAATTATTGTTTTTGGAATTGCACATTGATAGGAAATGGGACATCCTCACTAGTTAGACGCCTTAGGAAAAGTGCATTCTCACTAAATATTTTAGAGATTTAATAGGGACCTAATCATAAGGCATCAAACTTACTGTGTTATCCCTTTTTCTCGTGAACCTTGTCTTAGAGAATAACTACGTCAAAGATTCTAAAGGATTTCACTTTTACTCACTTTTCAAACCAATATTTTTGGACCTATTAGTGTTTGATGAAATGAAATAGGGATACCTCATGTTTTTATTCTAGTTGTATCAAGTTAAATAGGTGAATTTCTATCTTGTCATCATTTTATAGGTAATCTCTCATAAACTATAATGTAGAAATTCTCAAGTTAATTGAAAATATGGGGTATTATCCATAAACTAGATGATATGGTGATGTTCTTAAGGATGACTTGATTATGGTCCTATTAGACCATAATGAAAATTTAATAACATTATTCTAGTCCCTAGGGTTCTTTACCAAGATCTTCTTGATTACATCAAGCATATTTTTATTATTTGATTCTACTACCCCATTACCCTATGAATAATAATTAGAAGAGGATTTTAGGATTACCTTGTTATCATAGGCCCATTTAGTGAATTTAACAAATGAGAAAGGACTATTATCACATACTAGGGTAACATACATAATAAACTTAGTGATGATGTGTTCTTCTAAAAATTTGATTACCACATTGATTGTATTATTCTTGCATATTTTAGCTTTAGTCCAATAGGTAAAATAATTGGTTACCATAAAGATGAACTTATGTCTTATGGATGAGTTAGAATTGATGGAACCAATGAATTCCAATCCCCCATTTTAAAATGGCCTTACCTTAATGACTGACTACAATGGCATGGTAGGGATACATTATCTATGTGCAAAAACTTGATAGGTATGATAGCTTTAGATGTGAGAATGAGCATCTTTGAAAACATGTAGCTAGTAATACCTTGACTTGAGTATCTCATGGGTTGCATCACTCACTAATCTATGAATAGTTTCATATTTTCCATGGAAATCATTGAGTACTCTAGCCTATTCTTGCTTGTTCAACCATATGAAATATATGCCTTTATGATTTTTGTATATAACATGCCTGATTTGATCATGAAGTTGTTACTTTTTAGGTTTAACTCTATTATATAAGTTGAATTTAGGTGACTTAGTCACTCATTATTGAGTATGTGATAGACCACATTTTGATACCATTCATTAGTAGTAATGTCTTTTACCATGTATTATTGATAAACTATTTATGGGTCTACTTCAGCCATGGCCTTATTAACTCTTTGACCTCTTATATTATCTATTGGTTATAACTCTACGTCAAAATCTTAAAGAATGGTCATCCATTTTACCCTTCACTCACCCAACTCTTTTTACATCAACATAGACTTTACTTCTAGGTTATGCACCACTATAAACACCTTAGATCACTATAGGCCATGGGGGACATGATCTATATTCACTATGATAAAAAGAGATAGAGGGGGATTGATTGACCTTGTGAATATATATGGAAACCTCTATGTATATATGGGAGTTAAGATATAAATGGCATGGAATGGAAAGGGAGGGGATCAAATATATTTTGTTGGCACCCCACTTCCCCCCCACCCCATATATATATTTATCCATATAGAGTTTAATGGGGCCATATATAGTTGAGTTTAATTAGGATGACTATGGAGTAAATCTCATTTCTCCCTTGATTAGGATTATGTAGGTAGATCTAGGCAAAACATTTAAATATATGACACCTTTTTATGGTAGAGTGTCTAGTCTAGACTAGACTAGAAAAAACTATAGTGATGCAATCCATACTATATACATATGTAACATGAGTGGGCCTCTCCCCATATATATATTTATTCAATCCCCATTAAACTAAAATATATATGTTTGAACTTTTTGATGGATTTATTCAAGGTAAAGGCTTTTTAAAAATTTAATACCTTATTTCAATATTATAGAGAGGATAAATCATGAATGAGATGTCTCTCATCTCTGGATTAAATATTTTATGGTAGGATAGATGCACTTGAGTGATCTGAGGTGAATGAGTATATATATAAGGTATACTTATAATTAGGTTTCATTAACACAAAATTTTCTTATTCCTTAGCCATCCATTCAATATTTGCATCCTTATTTAACATAGTATTCAATGGTTGGACTATTTTTTTAAAGCCTAAAATAATCTTCTTGATGATTTGATCTTGTTGAAGAATGACTTCATATTTTTTTATTCTACTTGGTAATTTATTTTTTAAAATTGCTTCCACTCTCTCAAGATCTATATATATGCCTCTTTATGAGATGATGTGGCCCAAATAACTTACCCTTTATTACCCCAAAAATACACTTCTTAAGGTTTAAAGAGATTTCATGATCTTTGCATCTCTGTAGTACTACTCTCATGTTTGTGGTCCTTTCTATCCTTATAAAAATGGTTAAGTCATCCATGTATATTACTATGCATTTACAAATAATATCATTGAATGCAATATCCATGGGACATTGGAAGGTGGAATATACATTGATCAGGATGAATGACATCCTATTTTATGCAAATTTACCCCACTTTATTATAAATGTTATCTTTATTTGGTCTTCATAATTGACCATTACCTAATTGCACTTAAGTATCCATCTAGGAATGACATATTTTTTGAGCCATTCACTATCTTTTTAACTTAATCTAGTGAAGGAAATGGGTAATTATCTCTCTTTGAGGCCTTATTCAAGTTGTAAAAGTCAACACACAACCTTATCCTTCTAATTATCTTTCTGACAAGCACTAATTGGCCACCCATGTGGAATACTTGATAGGGAAGATTATCCTTGCTATAATTAATTTGTCCACCTCTTTGAAAATAAATGGTTCTATTAGTGTATTGACTTATCTCTAGCTTTGGTGGAACAATTTAAATCCTAAATTAAGAGGGATGGTACGTGTGAGAATAGAATTGTTGAATAAATTTATGTCTTCATAAATCCATGTGATAAAATCTCTGGCATCTTTTAAATCTTGAACAAAGTCTTGTTTTTATTTTGTAGTGCATGTCATGCCTAGAATCATGTTCTTTGATTCATTTACATTGCCAAAATTATAATGCTAATGTAACATACATTTGGTAGGGGCTGATTTATATTTCTCACCTTGATAATCCATATTAAATAACCATTCTAATAATACCATGCCTTTTGGTATACTATTTATTTTCAGATTGATCAACCTTCATCATTAGGATTAAAATATTTTTAATCATCTTCTCTATAATCTGAGTCTCTAATACATCTATATTTAAGATGAAATTGATGATATGTTGATAATTATTGAATACTTGAAAGTTCTAGATATCATAACGAATAAAAGGAGTAGAAACTAACTCCATAGAGAACCTTATCAAATTGGAGTTAGCTATAAGTTATAGAGTAATCATAACTATAGCCAATGCATCCACCATATAATTTATTCTATAGGGCAAAGTTTAAATATTTAATGCATTATAATCCTCTATTAAATTACACACTCAAATATAGAACCTAGATAAATGATCTCTATTACAAGAATACTAGCTTCTTACCTATTTCACCACCATTTTAGAGTCACCATGTACGTTGAGGTTCTTAACTTTCTTCCTTATTGTTAAAATAGACATTGAACTAGTGCTTCATACTCATCTATTTCTTTCATGTAACCAACTTTTAGGCAAAATGCAACTAGGTATGACTTTACTCTAGGGTTGATGAGCTATACACCAACATTACATATACTCTTGGACTTAGAAACATAAAATTTTAGAAACCATAGATGGTTTTTATCTATATGCATAGGATTTTTATGAGTTCATGTTGTCACAATGTTAATTTCTTCATTATTTTTCTCAACACCCAATGTGCATGTCTCTTATTTATTAGTAGCTAAATTAACTATAGGGTTGTCCCAGATATCTTTTATTTCATCATAGGGGTTCATAAAATCACTACATTCACTAAAATATCCCTCATTGATCTTTATAATTTATGACTCATCCATACCATATTACTGACAATAATTGTTGATATCCTTGTTTTCCACTTAGACCAATTAGTTTTTCATCCTCATGTAATGTGTCAACACTAGGAAATGTAGTTATTTTAGGATCATAGAGGAAATAATCCTCATCTATCTAATCTAGCTAATCAATTTATAAACTTTCTTGTATAAACAACATGTTGATATAAAACTTCTTGTAATTTGTTGCCTCTTTCTCGAGTGCATATATCCCAAGATCCAGCTCGTTGAACAAGATTTCTTTCATTTTATTATATTCTATTATCATGTGAGTCATCTGGGCTCTCATTAAATTTTGATTTTATTGTGAATACCTCTCTATAAGATCCATATATGAGAGAAATCTATTTCCATCTAGCCATTTAATGTTCTATACCAATTCTGAATCAGAATCATGTTGTAAGCATTAGGTACATCCACTACCTGAATGCTAATAAACTAGAGGTAAACTACATGTGTATGTGATTTAGTTCATCAAAAACCTTGACCTCTATTTTTTATAATTGAATAACCTTCCTATTTAATATTTTAGGTGTCAAAACCAACTACTAACAAATTGCATAGGGCATGACATTGCTAGAAGCACTTGAATCCACCAAATAATTATGAAAGTTTTTAACGAAAATTATCTATTGTTAAGAGGAAAGGATGAGTTTCACTATTATCTTTACAAATTAATACATGAGCATAACTATCGTATTAGTTTCCTTCCCTTTAGGAGTAGATAATTATTTTAGCAACATGTCCTTTTGGTTTGATATTTGAAGCAATTCAAACATCATAATTTTGGACTTATTTTTATTTAGGTCATCTACAATTTTATATCCATGTTTACTTGGATTTACTAATTTATCACTATGTGTAAGTGTAGATTTTTTCTTGGGTTTGTAATACATTGTAGGTCCTATAAGTTAAAATGAGTTGTTGTTTGAGTTATCATCATGTAGGACTTGAGTATTATTTGGAGCAGTAGATGTAGTTAATGGATTTTGAAATTTACTCCTCAACTAATAGATGTTTTTATTTGAAATTATTTAAATACATTGAACTCATCTAGGTTATCCTCTAGCTCATTATCAGTTTCACATTTAAACTCATAAATTTCCAAAACTAGAGTTGTACCATGATTTCCTCCACCTTGATGAGAGTTATTATCAAGTGTAGGAAGTAGTTTTAGATTATCCATTTCCTTCTAGAAGATGTCTAAGGCACATATGATTTCATAAAAATGAACCTTGATGTGGTCAGCCATATTATGTATCCTACACTAACTTGGTAATGTTAAATAATCTAATTTTACTACATTAGAATCACTGTTATTACTATTTTAGTTGTTATTATCTAGTGGGATAAGTACACCTCCATTATTTGTCCTCGAGTTCTATTATTTGTTGTTCTCTAGAAGTTAAAAATTTTAGTTGGTGATGGTTTTGTTTTATTCTAATTTGTATTTTGTGGCACTTGTCTACACAATTTTACCATATCATTTATCAACCTCTAAACCATTTGCTACAAATTGGATAATTAAAGGTTCACACCATCATTTTGTGTATTTACCACTTGTGGTTGTGGGTTAGACATAGGTGCACTATCACTCAAATATGTAGGGATGGCAGGGTGTGCTTGATTATTACCACTATTAATAAGATCCTCATTATTTAAAAATGATGTGACAATTTATTTAGTGCTAGTGAAAGTAGCATAAGTACTAGTGTTAGGTATGGCAATAGTGTTTTTGTATATAATGGGAATATGCTGTTGATTTTTTTCCTGAGGAAAGACATGATTAGGAGGTGTATAAGGCAAACCACTAGGCATGTAGTTCATGGGTGTTAGATAATAGAATATATTTTGGCTTGTATATAAGATACTTGGGATCAAATTCATCAATGGTGTATTGTGTTGTAGGGCATGATTGATCATCGGGATCTAATTGTAAGCACTTGGTTGGACTAATGAAGGTAAAGGACCAATTTTGTAACCTTGTGGAACAATTTGTAATTCCATGTTTATAGTCTCATTATATGCCAAGAACAAGGATAAGAGGAATTATAAGGTATTTTTAGGAACATGGAAGTCCTTGAATGTAAATCACATAGGTACATTTATATGTCAGTCACTTATTTTTAAGTGTACATGTTTTTTAACCTTTGATGAAGTTTGTGTAAGTGTACATTGAATAGACTCATAAGTTTAGTTGGATATTTATAATTAGTAAAAAAGTGATAATATAGGATAGATGAGTCAATGGGCAACCTGAAATGGTTGATGAAAATAGTTTCTAGATCATTCCAAGAAATTATAGATTTATTGGGTAGTCTAATATATCAAACATAGGAAAACTATCCCAATGAGTGAGGGAATAAGTGGCAAGCCACATCCTCATGTTGAACTTATGTTTAGATCAAGGCATCCTTAAAATTTTGAAGATGTTCCCCAGCTACTTGAGTCTTCTAAGGTGAATATTTTGGGTAGAATTTATAAGGATTCTAGGTAAAATCATGGGTAAGACCTGGAATGTTCACAAGGCATCCACCTAAACCAAGCCAAGAGATATTAACCACCATTTGTGGGTTCTAAGGTGAAATACAAGGGTTGATAAATAGAGTTACAAATATAAGTGAGCTACTATCTAAGTGTATTTATCATTTTTTTTAATTTCCCTTTATTTAACCTTGGTTTCCTATGTTCAGTGAGTTTTAACAACTCCAAATCAGCCCCTACAGACTTTGATCTCATGGGTGTCCATCAGATTTCTAGTTTAGCTTTTAGATTACTTGAGTGTGGGAAATGCTCCTAAGTGTTCAAGAAATTTTTTTAAATTTTAGTTCTAAGTTTTTTGCTTAACTAGTGGGCTTGTTTCTAGTACCAATTTGGTTGATGTGTATTTGATTACATGCCAATATTATAGGCTCATCTTGTGACTCAAATTTCTTGAAAGGATATTTTGGGGAATCTTCCTAAGGTTTATATCTAACTAGTCTAGTTTCACTAATCTTCACTTAGTGGCTCATTGTGACCATTCCACTAAAGGGGATTTTGTTGGTTCAACATTTAAACATTCATTTTAGCATGTTTTGGGTACTTTAATAAGATAAAATGAGAATGATAATTTTTTATTTTGATTGATTAAGTTTAGTGTGGGTGTGTTTAACCCTAGTTCAGATTATGGAATCCTACTTGGGTAGATAGGGTTAAGTTTATAGAAATGATAGGGCATAATAGTGAATATTGGATCTAGAACATGCCAGTTAATGTGCTAAACTCAAATTTAACATATGCTAAATTTATTAAACTTAAATAAAATATAAATAAAAAGTATAACTATGATATATATTAAAATAACATAAAATAGAGTACTTATCTAGATTTGATGCTAACACATTACTATATTTAGAATAGGTAGAAAGTAGGCAATAAGATAGTTCTAAAATAGTCATTAGATTTTAGATATGGTGTCTCTATCTCTCTAGATAGTTGTGTCACCCTAGGATAGTTGAATCAACTCTAATATCTAGGTTTGACACTAGTGTCCTATATGAAATATCTTATTAAATAGGATGTGATCACTTAGATGCTTCTAGGTCACATACTATCACTCTTGGTGAAATGGTAAATCCCTAGATTTGAATCTTCAATATGACCTTTAAATAAAGTGGGTTAATGGACACATAGTGTCAATCTAACCTACATTGACCCTAATATCAAACGGTGCTGCATAAATAGCCAATACTCTAGAAGAGAGCCTCAAACTTATATAGTTATCCCCTATATGTTGACCATTGTGTGAATCATGTAATGTGTGTAAAGTAAGTAAAATAATGACATAGCTTTTAACTTGTAAAATAATAATTTATTACGACTCCTTTATTACTTTAGATATGTATCTAGGCTATTTAATTAACTGATATCATAATTGGGTAGAATAGGAAACGTTTTGGTAACTTGAGTACTTCTTGAGTGTCCTTTTGGTTTGATCTCTAGGTGTTCTTAGGAAAGGAATGAATGAGGGTTGATATTGTATTTATGAAAATATTATCAAGAGATAACTCACATAAATTTAATTAATCCAACCATTGTGATACATTTCATTTGGAAATTGAATGACTTTAGGGTACTGCACACTTACGACTAGGCAGGAAAGTAACATCAATGCTACTTTCTATCTCAAACATTAGTGTTTAGGGAGTAGGTATAGGTTTATAACTTACATAGGTATAAGATAAGAATATTTTAAACATTTTGGGAAAGATGGGATGTATGTATCATCATTATAAGGACTATAAGACTAAGAGATAAGCCAAGGGGGAAAAGATAGAGTAGATGTGAGGCTTTTAAAATCAAGTCATGTGTAGAACTAAGAGGAAGAACTAAGGTTTGAGTTTTACAAGTGTATAAGATTAAGGTGATACACATAAAAAAATATCATCTATAGTTCCCCTACTTTAATATAGTAATGAAATTTCTAGTTTAAAAGAAAGGAATAAGTATCTAGGTGTGTAGGTGCATCTTGTCTTTATTTGAGTTGAATTTGAGTACTTTGTCAAAGTTGAATTTGAGTGCTTTGTTGGTGACTAAAATTTAACCAAGAGTATATTACAATGTAAAATTAGTGCATATAATCTAGGTTAAAAGGTAATATTAGCCAATTTTTGGCTACCATTAGAGAGGTTCACAAAAAACATGGGCAATCAAACCTACATCTTGATTGACCATCTTGAAAATATTTTATAGGTCATGTTTAAAAAACTTTAAGGTAAATTTGACAAGTTTAAGGTAATGAATTATGTTTGTCTTGTGATATTCTATCCATACCATGATATGAAAAATTTGATTCAAAATGTGTCAAAGGTTCATAAGTGTCTCTCAAGTCATCAAAACCTTGGCCACGTTGCATGAACAATCTATACATGTTTGGATAAGTTAAGGTTGTTTCATAAATTTTAAGGTAAATGTCATGCAAAATAAAGGTGCATTAGCCAAGTATAACACATTTCTAGGATTTTCAAGTTAATTTCAAAGAAAAAAATGATAAATGTACACAAAAAAACATTTTTCAAATCATAAAGGATATTTATAACATACATATATGTCAGGAATGTTAGTATAAGTTAGATCATAGTTAGTTTTATAGGTTCAACATATAAAAGAGAGTAAATCACTCTTTTATGGGTAGTTTTAGACACTTTTATGGATTAAGAAGGCTTATTTTTATGTTAAAATGGTTCAATAAATGTCTTTTCATTTTTCCCAGGTCAAATCTAGGTTTGGAATATAGGTACAAGTCCAAAGAAGGCATAAAATTCTTCCTCTCTTCCATCAGCTCCTTGGCAAGCTTGTGAAGGCTAGTTTTAGATGCTCATTACATATAGAGGAGAGAGGGATGACCTAAGCTCTTTTGTAATAGGATGGATTCCTAATGGCCTTCAAATACATGACCATAGTTCTCAAATTGGTGGCCCCTATTTTATGAACAATCACTAAGACCATCAGGTGGTCTAAAACCCTACACGAACCCCATATGCTTAGTTTTTCTACTTGAAATGGTAGTTTTAAGCCTATTCAAATCATGATAGAAATAATATAGGTTATATGGGTCATTTAAAATATTCACCCATGATTCTATAGGACTTACTTGACATGTGTGAGTTTAAGAAGACATTAAACCTCCACTTTTACATAGTTTACAAGCTGGATATCATGGTCTCTTGATGCTCTAAGGTTTTCAATAGTTGAAAGAATATGGACAAAGATATCACACCATATTTACAATAAATTATATTATTTATAGTTCCATTAAACATTTCATCATGCTTACTTCACACCCACATAATTTTCAACATGATGATGACCTATAGATTCCCACCAGTGCTCATCATCCATCAATGTGCAAATAAAGCCTTAATATTTTGAGGGTCATGTGTTGAATTAAAATAATGATACATGGATTTTGTATTTTTTTAGTTCTTTAAATTTATTTGAATCTCTTTTATGCATAATTAGAATTAAAGAAGGCAAAAGAGGTCATGTTACGATCCACCAAAAGACTATGTAGTTTGCAAATGGGAGATCAAAATAGTTTTGGTTATGAACCTCAAGAAAAAATTGAGGTGAAAGTGGTTTTATAAGAATAAAAATATCATACTAGACATCTAATAAATCCAACAAGGCAAGCCTATTGTCATCCTAGGTTAGAGACTATATTAAAAGATTGTTTACACAAGAGTACACCAAAAGGTGATAAATATTGCATTGATGATGTAATATGATGGTATTAGTATTATGATACTATTTATGAGACAATGTAAGGTTTTTTTTAGTACTAAAATGGTCCAAAATTCTTGGTAAAGGAGCCTAAAATGATAAAAACTAGACATACAGGTTTATTAATCATATGAAATGCATGAATTTTGTATTAGGGGATGAGTTTTGAAGACTAAAAGAGGGGTGGAAAATATATGAAAACACTATGGATATGTGTTTAGGTTAAATTAAGGATGAACTATGAGTGAATATATATTATGAGATTTACAAATCCTAGGTCCAATGCATACCTACAGGGCTATTTGAAAGTTTTAAGTCTGCCTTCAAGGATATATAGAATAACATACACTCTTGTATTGAGATTTGATTCAATGTGGTCAAGAAGGGTATGAAGAATATTAGAGAGATTTTTCACAAACAATGGAGACTTAAAACATTAAAGGTAGACCTCAAACCAATCCATTAGGGTTAAATAGGCCTAATGTCCCACAAACCCTCAAGATATGAAGTAGTAGGTTGTAGAGCTTTTGTAAGGGGAATACCCATTTGGGGTCATTGAAAAACATGGCATAGATTGATTCAGACCTAAAATAGGTATTTAAAATAAATATCAATCATCTTATGCCCTATTTTTATAAATAAATCTCTATCAAGTTGATTAGTAGACATGTATTACCCAAGAAGGATCTCTTTTCCATGTGTGAACTCTCTTGAGAAAACACATGGGACTAGTTGGAATTTAGAAATGTTTGGGAGGTATTTATACTCCCATAATATGGTATTAGTTCTTGTAATAAAACCCTACAAGATATGAATATACATTAAGAGTGAAAGGTACTCACATACTACTTAAGTGAGCTCGAAAGACTGTCAATATTTGCTCAAATATCCCTTAAAAATTTTCATGGTGCTAAAATATACTATAGGTAGTTATAAAGTCTTATAACCTCAAAGTTTTAGACATTGGTTCTCATGTCAATGACTTTATCTCTATGAATGATTGTTAAGAGTGTGAGACACTCACAGGTTGCCAAGTGACTAAATATGACCTAATGACTAACTTCCTTGATGATATAATATGCCTTTGAAAGACCATACAAAAATTGGGATTACCTTCATGGGCCTCATGAACACCTGAAAAACCCATTGGTTGGCATGTGTGAAGGGTAATATGTATGGAAATAGCCCAATTGACATGGTTACATGCCTAATTCTAAATATGTAGGGTGATGGTAGGTCTTCAAATTAGGTGTAAAGTATTTGTAATCTTGAGTAGAGGTTTTAGATTCATATAAACACTTTTTTAAGACTCATAATATGGTATATGATTCATTCAAACCACTAATTTGGGCTAAAAGAGTGAATGCATTACTTTTATTGTCCAAGAAGCCTAGTTGTAGACCTACGAAGTACTCCTAGAGAGCTTATTTTTAGTATATTGATTTTTCCTATGATGATACAAGACTTAAATGATCATTATAAAGAATTGAAACCTATTAAATTATTGGGGAATCACTCTAGTTACTTTTTAGGCATGAACATGCATCTAAACTAGGGTTTTGGCCATTTCTTGGTTCACCCATGTGTACAAGGTTTCAAGTCCTCAAATTTGGTATGGATAATTAATAAGGGGTATGGAAATTGAATCAAACATTTATATGAAGTTTCAAAAGTGTGAGCATTTATTAGATCCAAATCTCAATTTCTAAGCCTAAAGACCTAATTGAGAAGAGAAATAGGTGCATTTTTACCTAGTGTTTGGTCAAGACACTTTGTATAAAAAAGGAAGAGAATAGTGGGAAATAAAATATATGTTTAATTTTCTAAGAGAATTTGTAGGATGTTTTACACAAGGAACTTTTTATGTTTTGAGGGCTATAAGGAATTGAAGACAAGTATAGAATTAGGTGTGAAATGAAGTGTTGGAGAGTGTTTGATGCATCTAGGGGTTGATACAGGTTGTTTAAGACTGAGAGAGGCCTTTCATGGAGAGAGGTTTTATTCATGAAGATAAAATTAATATTTTAGGCATTTGAGCAAATATAGGCATAGTGAGACTAATGTGTTTCAAGACACCTTAGAGGATATGATCATCACTATAACATCAGTATGGTGAATACTCAATTATATGTAAGGTGTCAAAGAATATTCCATAAGGTATTTCAAGAGGACTTGATGATAAATAAGGCCACTTATCATTTTTAAGTAAGAAAGAAGATGATTTCTAAGAAGGTGATGAGTCATCTAATGAGCTGAAGAACCTTTCCTACACCAACTCTCTATAAAATAATGATCACACCAATTAACACATTTTGAAGGAGTTTATAGGACTTCCCTCTAATAGTTTATTGATTTCAACTTATTTTCTCATTGAGTGACACTTTTCAATGACTCTCTCCTACACCCTTTCTCTCTCTCCTTCTATCATTCTCTATATATGCAGCCTTATTTGGCTTTATAAGGATCATTTATCTGAGTATGGTGAATCCCTACTCAACTAAAAACTTGTACTATGCCTTTGAATAATGAATAACATTCATTCTTACCTTCTCACATGATTTCAACTAGTGTACTTATGTGATTGTTGATGAATGCTATTAGTAGTGATTATATTCTCTCTCATAGATCTTCTCCTACCTATTTGAAAATGGATTATCTTCTTATAGGTCATATGGTGGGTTTGATGTAGTTTTACATGGTTTGAAAGTGGATTTTCAGTCATTAGTGCCTTTCCTAGACCTCTATACCAACTTTCTCATTCAATTCATTTTATATAACCTCCATTTTGAAATATTCATGCTTGAAGGTCCATGTTGAGTAGTGCGATTAGATTCAAGCCTAATCCATGTTCTTAGTGGATGATAGTCAAGTGGAGGGTGTTGATTTGGTGTATCACCTCCCTAGTTAGGTTTATTTTATGTTATCTCTCTTCAATTTCCTTTTTTAGTTAGTAATTTAGTTTTATGAGCTTAACTAATACATCAAGGGGAACTAGACATATAATCTAAAGGTTTACTCCACTTAGAAGGTCACCCAAAAATTAGGACTAATACCTATGTATAGCTCAAGTTGAGAGGGATTGAATCACCCTTTAAAGGGTGAAAATTTGATCTATAACAAGTACTTAAAATATATTTAAATTGAAATAGAAAGGTTTAGGAGTACACCTATGTGTCAAAGTAATTTTTGTACCTATTGGTAAGTTGTTTTTGAAAATATGTATCATTATAAGGATCTAAAATTGAGATCAATATAAATATAGATAATATTTAGAGTGCATATATACAAGGAGATAAATAAGGAGATTTAAAGGCCTATGACCCAAATTTGGAGCAAAAATGAGTTACCACCTAACAGTTAAGACTAGTTTAGTCATGCAACCCAATGATACTTATAAATTTGTGATTTTGGATGATTAATTCTAAACTAAGAACATGGTAAGATTGAGTAGTTTAATCACCTCAATCATAAAAAAAGGTGAACCAATTACTATAATATATTGGTTTGATGAATTATATAAAATTACATGGGGTATCAATATGTGTAATAATTTTAGAATCTGAGATTGATTTGGATTTTAAAATATTAGGCACATGTTGCATAGCATATGCACCTTCAACATGGATCATGTTAAAACTATGTATAAAAATTGTACCATGTATAAAATTCTACCACAACTATGAATCTAAATCATATAACTATGTGATTTATCCAATTCATATAAATATGTGAGTGTGAAGGACATGCTTCTAAAGCATACTCCCACTATATATGGATAAATATGAAATTGATATAAGTACCAATGTGGAAGACATGTTTCTAAAACATGCCCCAACTATAAATTAGAGATTTTGAATACTAAATAGGTGTGGTGAACATGCTTCCAAAGTATGCCCCCAATGAATATGTGAATTGATATAAGTACATACTTAATGAATATGGAAAACATGCTTCCAAAGCATGCCCTCACTCAATCTTAAAATTGTGAAAGTGTGGATCCATGTCCGTATGACACTCCCCCACTAAATCTACAAGCTAGTATAAGTACAAAATACTAAATAAATTTGGAGAAAATTATTTCAAAGCATGCCCCCACTAAATTTAAAAACTATGAATGTGTGGAAGCCATGTCCATATGGCATGCCTCATATGAATATGTAGACTAGTATAAATACCAAATACTAAATAAATTTGGAGAACATGATTCTAAAGCATGCCCCCACTAATATGTCCCCCCTTTGAGGTGAGGGAAAAATAGTACCTATAACTTACCTCACCTCAAAAGGGTAAGATAACTATAAAATATGTGAATGCATAACATATATAAGAAAACATGTTTAGGTAAATATACCATTAAATCATATAAAAAAATGTGATTGCATGTAGGCCTAAGATAAGATGCATTATAAAGATCATGGAAATGTATGGATAGTAATAGTACAAGATCAATAAATAAATAGGTACACACACAAGAGCACTCAAAATCATTTTAAAACGTAATGGTCTAAAGGAACCACAAATAAGGGGCATGTACAAATTCCATAAAATCAAATGGACATGACTTAGTTAAATGTACACAAAACAAGGAATGACATATTCAAATGTCCATATAATAAGAAATGACACATTCAATTTTACAAACAATAACAAATGACACATTCAAATATCTAAGAAGGCAATCATAGGCATAGGGATTGCATATAATAGAGCATATTAAAATGCTAGAAAAATAAATAAAATATCAAGTCAAAACACAAAAGGAAGTGTATGAAGGAAAATCATAACCAACTAGCATAAACATGTCATAGTGGCCCATGGATCAAATGTAATGAAAAAAATCAAGTACATAGCATATCAAGTACCATGTGAAAGATATAGGCATGGATAATCCATGTGTAGGTACATACGTAATCTTAAACATGATAGTGTAGAGTGATCACCAAATCATATAACCTATGTGTATCAAGATCATAAAAGATATATTCCCCCAACATCCTAGTGACATGAGTAAAGGAAAATCCCAACCTGTATGTGCATCATGCATCTATGTATGTCTATATATGTGCATGTATGAGTAAATGATATTCTATCTCTTAACATGGAACTAATGCATATATGCCAAGCAGTCAATATAACATGTAGGTGCTGAATTTTGTTTTGGATTTTTTGGTATTTTTTTCTTTTTTATGGTGAGGAAATATCATCTTATGATGCCATCCAATAGATGGTCATAGATATTGTTGACTAAATTTGAATTCTAGTCAAATTAATTCAACCCCTATAATTTTAAACTTTTTAAGAAGGTTTGTATACATCCTTTAGGTCTCATATTATCCTAGATATCTTACTTAGTCATGTCCTTATCTTTTTTGAAGCTCATCCCTCTTTAATTGGCCTAGTTAACCATGGTCAATCTATTCAAACCTGGTCAAAATTACATTTTGTGTAAATTTTTCCTAGCATGGTTTTTAGAATATTTCAAGAGGTCTACAAGTCATGAATTGTCCATTTCCTAAGTTTCATGAGCAAAAAGGGGTCCTTTGGCCACTTTATAGCTCATTAATGAACTTTTATAGACTTATAAAGGTAAAACATTGTCACCAAGATTAGTTTAAACGTGGGAGGGGATATAATTAGGTCATTATAAGTCATATTGTAGTCATAGGTTAGTTAAAATCAAGAAAGATGAGTTTTCCTTGTTTTTAGGTAGTTTTATGCACTTATACGGCCCCCATGATCAAATATTTAGCTAAAAATGTGGCTGGGGTGTCTCTTCACCTCCCCACATCCATTTATACATTTAAAATTCAATTATAATGGAAAAAATTGCATATTTAACTCATTTTCCTTTATTTTCCTCTTGGCATGCAAATAGAGGTCAAGTTTAAATGCTCACCATGTGCCATACAAGTGGAATCAAGAAGAATGGTATTGGGGTTGGATGTTAATCTTAGTCCAATATATTTTCATGGAAATAATTATCATATTGGTGTATTATTATTTATGAAAAATCATTAACAATCTATGTAACCTTTTGGGAAATTACATTGAAGAGGGGGTCACTATTTGCATTCTTCTTCATCTGTATTCTTTTGGTCTGATGTTTCCATGTTTTAAAGAGGTGTCCACATGATTATAAAGGTGTTATTTCAATTTTTACATCTTAATTTGGTTTTAAAATCATTAAAAAAGTAAAGAAGCCTTCTTTAAGCTTATTTTCCACTTTGGGTTGGAATTATACCTTTTGCTCGAAAAGAGTGCACCTACAGATATTTTTGGATATTTTTCCATGAAAAAATGAGGGATTAGACAAGATTAAATATCTCTTAGATGTTATGAACATGTTTTATAGCACAAGCCTTCTCAAAATGCCTAAATTATGCATCTTCTCCATTGTTTTCATTCAATGTCCATTCCAACATAGTCTAGCCTACAGGAGGTCCATACAAAAGAGGAAGGGGAGAATAAAGGAATGTGAGATGGTTTTGGGAATATCCTATAAAATTACATATGCATATGAATTTAATTTATGTAACATAATTCCTTTGTTAAGTCATGGAAGGTAGAGAATTGAAAATGAAGAAGGTAACTGAGTTTTATTCCTCCATCCCTAAACATCCTAAACAAAATTCCTAGGGGTATTTTGGTTTTAATAAAGTGAATATAGTCTTGGTTTTAAGGATTATTATTGTTCCCATATTATAGTCCCATTAGTGAGCAAAACTTAATGCCAAATTTGAGCTTTAATGGGCAAGGATCATGCATGTTTTGAGACCTTTAAAAATGGCAAGACGACACTAAAACTAGATAATGGTGTCTACAGGATTTCCAAGGAAGATTTGATTTTTTCGATGTGGGAAATATTACTAAGCCATGATATTAAGAGGGAAAAATTACAAACAATCTACAAAGCAACTTTAGGCTTTTTGATCATGAGAAAATAAGTGATTGCATGAAATGACCATTCTTGGCCATCCCCTATCTGTACATAGGGTACTAAGTGCAAGTTTTGAGTAGTGGACATAGAAAATGGTGGAAGGGATCCTAAAGAAGAGATAGAGCCTAAGTTTAAGTATTTAAGAACTAAATTTAATCCAAAAAATCCCTATAAAATTTTAAATATTCTTCAAAAACTCTAATACAACCTACAACAAGCCTGGGTTATGCACCTATAGCTAGGGGTCTGATCACAGTCAAGAGTAAGGAGTTTCATGACTATTTGAAGTATTCAAGTGAATTAATTAACATAATATGACTCCAATAACATAATAAATGTTTTATACCCATCATTAGGGATAGATACTCATCAAAACCTACCTTGAACACCTACAGTCAAGAAAAATAGGCATCTACAACCAGCCTAATTGGAAGTTGGTCTCAGTCAATATGGAAAGGCAAAGTTTGAGTTAATATATAAGTATATAGGTGAGTGAGGTTATATTAAAATTAATTTGTGACTAAAGAGGAATTATTTTTAGGTCTACTTACTCTATAACTAATCCATAGACCCCATTGTAACCTATAGTAGGCCTAAAAGATAGAGGAGGATTGGTAATGACTGTGATAGTCAAGAAGTGAGATAAAGGAATATGATGAGGAGTTTGAAATTTTAAATGATGATAATTTTGTTTCATGTTTAAAATTATCCTAATGAAGTTTTACAACACTTTGATACCCAATATCTCACATGGAATGGAATGACAATATGTATTTGGACATGAATGAAACCTACAAGCTTGTAGGTCTGCCTCTATCAGAATGAGAAATTATTGAGGTAAATTATACAAAGTGGAAGTTTCAAGGTGTAATAATGATCTATAAGTACATATATATCATAGATAAAACATATATAGAACCATCAAGATCTCTCACAACCATCGAAAATCAGATAGGGCTATGGAGATGACTATCACAGTTAAGGCTATATGAGATTTTGAAGTCTCCAAGGTTCATAGTTAGGTAAAGAGTTGATGAAAAACTTGAATGAAATAATAGGTTACATAAGGTAATCCTAAAAAAATATGATAGAGCTCAGATGACCTATAGGCAAAGTCTTTAAACAAATAACATAGTCCTCCCTCTAACCTTGTCGGCAATTTCTAAAAAACCTTAGTCTTGAGTTTTGAATCAGTTGGAGGGTCATCTCTCAGAGTTAGGAGATAAACATTAGTGGAGGTAATCCTAATAACATAGGGTATCATCTAAAATAATTTGTTTTTTAACAAGAATAAGTAAATTTCCCCATATTTTGTCTCAGATATGGGTCACTTTTTCCTTGCATAAACCTTGCAAAATTGGTAAAATGGTCAAAAAAAAACACACCATAAGTGAAGGAAGGTTTTCAAGAAGGTTTGGTGAGTTCAATAACATATATTACCATCATTGAAACTTGATTTGAAGGTTGGAAACCATACAATATTTTTGGAACTACTAGGTTTGCAAGTGTAGCTAGTTGTGTAAATAATTATCTAATACCAAATAGAGAGTCACTTTAAATAATTTCTTTTGAAAAGTCCTATAATGTATTATTACATGTTTATAAAAGCATATTTGAGTTTTCTAAGATATTTAAGATATTAAATCATCAAGAAAGAGTGGTTTTGAACATAAAGTGTAGACAGACATATTGATAAGGTTTAGATCTAGTCTCTAAATAGGTGACATTCTCATTCCTAACTAGTGAAGAATGATTAAAATGATTGAAGAATGTTTTTTAGGATGAATACAGAGGTGTATTAACTTTTGATTTGTAGAGGAACTCATTAGGAGGCCATTTTTGGATGGGAATGGACCAACCCCCTCATAGAATGTATAAAATGGTTCAAATGGCCAAGATTAAATGTTCATAACTTTCATGAACTAATGCATGTGAATTTTTGGCATTTAGGAGAGTTATATACGGTCCTTGAGGAGCCTTCAATGGAATATTGAGGGAGACCCAATGTGAAATGGTTATGAACAAAGGTTAAGAGTCCAAGTCACTCAAAACCCTCACAAGGACTTGATTGGAGAGAGAAATTTTTGAGTATCTAATTTTAGGGGAATGGCCAAGAAACCACATGGAAGTTGTAGAGGACTCTTAGAGGATCTCACACATGTACTTTGTTTGTATGGAATTGTATGGAACATGGGAAAACAAGGCTTGTTTTGTCCATTTTGAGTGGTGTGCAAGATATAGGAAGATTTAAAGGATGAAACAAGTTTTGGAAGGAAGCTCTACACTTGAGATAACTCCAAAGTTCATCTCATATTTTGAATTAGACTCTAATTTTCCTAACTAGACTCACACTTTTAGCCAGTCTAGTAAGCTAGAATAGTGAACACTTGGGAAAGTGGTGAAAAGCAATTAGGGAGACCTTTTAAATGTTTTTTTATTGAAACTAATGGTATGGAAGACTTTTAAAAGTGTTATTCCCTCTTTTCCATGGATAATTTATGAAAATTGAGGAGTTTTGAATTCGAAGTGGAGAAGGTGCATGGAAAAGAGCCGTTTGGAAACTAGTAGTGATGATTTTGCATGTCCACAATAATAGGAATAGTTAGTGACCAATCCAATGCATGTGGGGGATTGTTTTTAATCCCTCTTTATTAGACCAACCATCAAACCTGACCATATATAGGGATAGGGGTAGTTTTGAAAGGTAACTCAGGTGGGTAGTTTCTTATGCCAAAATGGTAGTTTTATGCCACTTTTCACTATCTTTATGACTTGTTATGGACAAGTATACACTATTACATGGCCTATCTAAACCCACCTCTCTTCCACATGTAATTTTAACTAATTTTCTTAGATGAACACATGTCTAAGTGACTCTTGGACTTCCATTTTCCTTACCTTCCCATTTCTTTTATAAATTCTAGACTTGTGGCATTGTATTGGATCTCTCTACCTATGTATGGCAAGGGCTTGAATTTTTTTTACCTTGAATCAATAAATAATAATGTTTTACCTCATTTATAAAATTTAATTAATTTTACATGATTGGTATTATTCTTGTGCAAGTGTAATTTCCCTTTACCTTCACATGTTGATTCCATTGGTACCTAGTGTATTATGTTTTCCTTCTTATAGGTCAACAAAAGTGTCTAAAGAGAATGCAAGTGTAACTGAGTAGGTTGTTAAATAGAGTGTATTATAATTCTTATTATTTAATTACTCCTACCCCATATCATCTACAAGACCCCATGTTAAAACACTAATGTGAGAGGGGATATTGATGTTGAATGAAGTATATGAGTCATTTGTCATTAGCTTCAAGTGTATGTCAAAGGTAAGAGTAGAGAAAAATATTTTGGTGCATCACCTCTAATATAATAGGTTTATTTCCAATTGTTCTAAACCTTTTCATTCTCTTAAGTTTTTAGTAGTAGGAACATGAGCCTAAACAATGCATCAAGGGGAGCTAGCCCATAATCTAGAGATCCACCCCCCAACAAGGATACCCACAACCATGGGGTGGTTACAATGAGACACTTGAATGAGGATAAGTTTGTCCCATATCCTCATTGGGTGCATTCAAGTGACCATAGATATCTCCCCCACTGTGAACCTTACATCCTTAGGTTGGATATTTTACATATTTTATATCATGTTTTTATAGGTTTAAAAGGTACATAACATGTTCACATGTTCCTCATCACATTTTACATGTGTAGTATAATATGTAATGATGTCACTCAAAATATGTACTAATTTTCCCTCATGAGAAAATGAGGTGCCTTGGTGATTTTGGTCAATTGTTACTTCTATTTGGTATAGCCAAATATTTTTTAGTGTAAATGCATATGGAGATGTGGTGAGCATAACCCAAAACCATGTGTTTTTTAACTATATGACTATAAGTGACTAGTATTGTTATGTTTCTTAAGGATTCTTTCCAAGTGACCTTCTTTTATAATTCTTGGAAGTTAAAATTGAGAAGTTGAAAACACTTTATATTTCACATGGTTTTCAATTGTGTAGGATTAATATGGTTATGCCAACAATAATCACCACCCATGTATAAGGTAAATGTTAAATTATGGTGATGTGTGTACTTTTTTATTATGTATGTTTGAGGATTTTGCATAGGATGGGACCTTATATGGACCCCATATTAAGAAAGTTTTTTTAAAGTACTCATATAAAGATTAGGAACACCACATTTTGGTTCATGATGGTCAAATGGATCTTTATTGTTTGAAAATATAGTTATATGTGGTAATTCAAAATCATGTGGATAAGGATATTAAAGTATAAATTATGAAATGGATTGATTATTGAATAAGTTTACATGTGAATTATCATTATGAAAATCCAATTGCATTTGAATTATAAAACCTATTTTTTAAGATCCCCAATAGCGCTCATCATAAAAATAAGATAATTAATGACAATGGTGGTGTTTGACACAGGTGTTATCATTGATTCTAAACCACCATTTATTTTTTATCTAGGTATATTAGTATCATCATTGTCATGGACAATAAGTGTAAGTTCAGAATCCTTGAATTTTGGATGTTTTGGTAATGGTTCTTACTCTTGATGTACATCTATGTGCACCTCAATATGTGGTAACTTATTTTCAACTTGATATAAAGGAGTAATTTTAATTGACTCACCTATTTCATAAGAGTGTATATGCTCAAGAAGAATGAATTGTTTAGGTGGTATCACTATAGGACTACCTTCAGTTTTAAATTATATTTTGAAAAAATTGAAATTTCTATCACTGACATGCATTTTTAATAAAGTTCCATCATGTATGTATTTTTTACATCTAAGAAGTGTAGATGGGATCAATTCCATTAAATGCATCCAATGTATACCAAAAAGTATATCATAATGGAATGATTAAGTTATTAACTAAAAATTAGTTGAAATGGTTTTTAGTCCCAATGTCACATAAAATGTAATTTGACCAACTAGAGGACTTTGTAAAATACCAAACCCTTTCATATTATAATCAAATTTTGAAGAGATTAGTGTTAATTTCAATTATGGTTATAAATTTTATACTACAAATGTTTAGGCTCAATCCATTATCAATGAGCACCCTTTTGGTACACTTATTTTGTATTTTTACTTTTATGAACAAAGGTAACTCTTGATCAATAATAAATTTAGATGGTAAGTTGGTTAGATCAAAGGTAATAAGTTTGGCATTATTCTTGAGATATTTAATTATATATGCAAAATAATTAGACTAAATATCATTTGGAATTAGAGTTTCATGTAATGTCTGATATAGTATGTCCTTGTAAACATTATATTTTTTTAAGAGCTCAAATATTGAAAATTTAGAATGTGTATTGGTCAATTGGTCACATTGGCATCTAGATACCAGAGGTATATCATTTTAATATAAATTATGAATAGATATCAATTATTGTCTACATTTTATCACTCTCTCATTATGCACATGAATTTACTTAATAGTTTTTACAAGAATAATAATGTAATAAACCATATAAACTATTAGGTATTGGACCATGAAATAATTTATAGATATGTCCATGGGAAACATGATTACAAGATTTATCAAGAAGGGATAAACAATAGGAAAATAAATCAAAAAACCCTAACAAGCCTAGGGTTTGATTTTGAAATATCAGGTTCATCAAATGTTTAACCCTAAATTGGATTATGGAATATTACTTATGTAGATAGGGTTAAATATATATAAATGATAGGTCACAAGGGAGAATATCATATATACAAAAGACTAATTAATGTGTTAAACTTAGATGCACCAATTGCTAAATGTATTAAATTGAGATAAACTATAAATGTAAATTAAAACTCTACAAAATATAGAAATGATAAAAAAAGAGCACTTAGTTATATATGATGCTAACATAGTGTTAGATCTAGAATAGGTAAAAATTAGGTGGGAAGATAGTTCTAGAACAATCATCAGATTGTAAATCTGATGTCTATGACTCTTTAGATTATTACACCAACCAAGGATAGTTGCATCAACACTATTGTATGGGTTAAATTCTAGTATTCTTAAAAATATATACTAAAATAGGATGAAACCATCTAGATTATTTTAGGTTTGGCTTCACCTTTACTTTTGTGCATTTAGATCTGGGTCATTGACTACCACTCCTAGTGAAATGGAAAAAACTATCTTTATATCTTTAATGTGACCTTGGGGAAAAATGGGTTAGTGGTCACATGGTTTCAAGATGACCCGTAATGACCCCACTATCAAAAATTTCTACTTACATATCCAATACTCTAAGAGAGGGCCTCAAACTCATGTAGTCATCCCCTATGTGGGTTATTATGTGTGAATCATGAAATGTGTGTAAAGTAAGTACAATAGTGACCTAGCTTATGGCTTGGAAAATAAGACCTTATGACTACTACTTTAGTACTTTAGACTTGTAGTTGGGTTCATTTGATTGATATCAAAATGGGATAAAATAGGAAAGCTTTTGGTAACTTGAGTGCTTTTTTAGTGCTCTTTTGGTATGATTTCTAGGTGTTCATAGGTAAGGAATTAATGAGGGTTGATATTATATTTATACCAATCATATGAGGACATAAACCACATAAAATCACTTAGGCTGACCATTATAACACATCTCATTTGTAAATTGAATGAATTTATGTCACTAGACACATGCATCAGGGTAGGATAACAATGTCAATG
Source organism: Torreya grandis (assembly GCA_037957365.1). Taxonomy (NCBI): domain Eukaryota; kingdom Viridiplantae; phylum Streptophyta; class Pinopsida; order Cupressales; family Taxaceae; genus Torreya; species Torreya grandis. The sequence goes on along the minus strand of JARHVA010007620.1, from coordinate 200,352 downwards.
CTATTGTCTATCATAGGTGTTAGTGTCCAAGGAGGAGGAGAGTAGGGATATGTTTAAAACATGTAGAGGTATAAGATAAGAAAAATTTATGCATTCTAGGTAATATGAGATGTCTGTGTCATCAATATAAGGATGGTTGAACTAAGAGATAGGACAAGGGGCACAAGATATAGTATATGTAAGGCTTGTGGAAGCAAGGCATGTGTATATCTAAGAGGAACAACCAAGGTTTGAGTGTTTAAAGTGTATAAGACTAGGGTGATACATAATCACAAAATATCATCTACAAGGTGTTGAAAATAGGTGAACAAGTATTCATTTAGGTATTTCCTAGTTATAAATCAATAAATGTAGGTTTTTATTAAGTGGTTTATAGTTTATTTTTTTATGTGTTTATTATATCATCTAAAAATTTAACATTACTCTTCATAATGGATAAAAAAATAAAGCAACATTATAGATATTCATTCAAATATAGATTAATTTCAAACCCTAGACTAACCAAATGATAAAATAGAAGGGATATAGAAAGAAAATAAAAGGCTATAATAACATTTAAAAATTCAAGATAATAATAACAATAACTCTATAAACCATTTATTGATCTAATTGGTGATTTAAAAATCAAATTCATATCCAATGAGAGCTTCTAGGAAGAGTAGATGATGAAAATACCACAACACACCAACTACTTGTGAAAAATGAAGTAATTAATCCACCGTCTTTGTATTAATCAAAATTCATAATTTTTATAAATAAATTTATATTCTATTACAATGATTCTCTTTAAATTTATATAGAATAATAATAGGAGAGGATTTAAGAGGGATATTGCACTATTAGGAACATGAAAATCTACAAAAAAATGAAATTGTGATTAGCCAAATCTCATACAAGAGGAGAAAAAGCCAACCCTTTGACAATAAAACCCATTTAATATATAACCAATGAGGGTTTCCAATGGAAGGTTTTCCCTCCAAAAATTCCAAAAACTACCATGAATTATCCTAGTTACCTCTTCCATCTACTAAATCCCATCACTTTAACCATTCACCTAAAAAAAGAGACCAAAATCAAGCCAAAAAACATATTTAACTAGATAGAATAATAATTGGCATACTAAAGTATGAATATGTTTCAAACTAGGAAAAGTCACACAAAATTTAGGTTACCATCATGTCTGCGTTGAAATCAACTTTCCAAAAAATCAAAAATATTGTATGCTCAATGTAGGCTCAAAAAACCAATGAAATGTAAAAAATGGGCTCTCTAGACCTATTCAAGATTTTGGTATGCATTAGGATTATATTTTCAAGTCACTATTACTTTTAAAATTTTAACACCCTCTAGTTCTAATCAAACTTTAAAATTCTAAATAGATGAGGGGCATTTTATTCATTTTTGAAGACCTAATCTCACTTCATTTCCTAAAAAACACTAGGTGTTTGAAATTTAAAATGTTAGGTAAATAAGTTGGGGGGGAGAGACCTAATTGGGCTTAGGAACCTTGATTAGAAATATCAATATTTCTATCACATTATCCCCATTATAATCAGTGAAATAGGGGGATAAAATCTTGATGGAAATATGATCGAGGAATAGGGGGAAGCCTTGCATACAACTACATCAGGTAAGTGAGGGGTTAAAACCCCAATTATAAAAGGCAAGGGTCATGTGGGGTTTTAGTGGGTGAAAAACCCAAAATGATTAAGAGGGGATTCAAGTGTCTAAATGCATACACAAGACTAGGAAGGGGCCATGAGATCCCCAACAACCTAGTTGAGGATCAAGACCTCAAAGAAAACTATAAATGGATATCAGGATGGCGTCGACCTAGTTAGGGATCCATCCTATTAAGGTATGTTTCTAGTGTTGGTATTAAGGAATTAATGTTGTCATTGGTTTGAAAATCAAGTTAAATGTCTCTCATGTCAAAATTTAGAGTTGATGTCATGCTTGGTGAAGTGGTGTGTGACTAAAAAGTTTTTATTTCTCTTTTGAGAGATAATTTGAAGGAAGCCTATTATTATTTATGAGTTTTTAATAACATGTTAAGATCATGGTCAAGGTATAAGAGAATTATCTTATTTAAAGCTCTAAATTCTAAAGACAATACAAGGTAAGCACATGGGTCAATGATTCCCTATGAGGTTTTGATGCAAGGTTGTTATGAGACTAAGACTAAGCTCATAAGCTTGTTGAGAATCAAGTTGTAAGAATGATATCATTAAAGTGCCATCTTGGTTGTGTTTAACCTCTGATTACTAGGTATCTTAAGAAGCCTAGTCTAGCTCTTTATCCATAGTACATGGTGAAACCTTGAAATTTAAGTTAGATCAAGAATATGTAGTTTTTATAAGATATGAGAACATGAGAAAGAGGAAAATAACCATTCAAATTTGTTCAAATAACAATATTGAAGCTTAACTCATGTATAAAGAGACCTAGTGAGAAGTTAAAATCTTAATACCTTAGTGAGATAAGCCTAGTAACATGGTGAGTTCAGCCATTATAAACTTGAATTATTAAGGTATGAATTATAATATCACGTTATTATGTTATATAACATAAGTTGAAAATAGTACAAAAGGTTTTAGGTTATGTTCATAGTCTAGATAAAACTGATAGTATAAGGCCTAAGTGCACAAAGTGACCTATAACAGGACAAGTTCATTTAAAAGGATGAAATATATTTTGATATAGTTTACAAAGGTTTTATGGATCATGTAAGGAGTTTTTATAGAGTTTTAAGTCATATCTTATAGGAAAAAATAAGGAATTTGATGGTAAGGTTGAATGTGTGCATAGAATTAGGTGTTGTAACCTAATAATAAGTTTCTCATGCACATTGGCATGTGAAACCTTTTAATTATGACTTTATCACTTCATGTTAGTTGGATAAGGTCCATATATTGAATTTATTGGCATTATTTTTGGGTTTGAGGGGTAATCCTTTATGAATGATTGCTAAGAAGGTAAGGTAATTAAAATGCTTCTAAAACCCTTACACATACCTGATAGGAAATATATAATCAGTTATGGATTATAATGTTCAAATTTACCTAGTTTATTTTCTTAACATGTAAATGAATCTTCAAGGTCTCCTTAGGTGGTTTTGGTTTGTCTTAATAGTGAATAGAAGCTACAGGAAAACCCTTAATTTTAGGGTTTTTAATGCTACACATAGGGTTGAGATAGTCAACACATGAAAGTGAATGGAGGATGAATTGAAATAATTATATTTTATGATCATTAAATTTTTTATTAGGTTTCAAAACAAAATTTTAAAAAATTGGTCATGGAAGGTAGCCTATTACTAAACAAGCCTAATGAGAAGAACAACAAGAATAAAAATATGTTTAGGGATCGGTTGTAAAGGATTAGGGATGGATAAAAAGGAATTGGGTATTAATTAAAGAAATATTAATACTATTTAATTTGTGTTTAAGTGTTTATGATTCCTATATTCAAGCACAATGTTGTCATCAAATTGGCCTATCTAGCATAATGGAGTCTGTGTAGAGTGACATTGTGATAATGGTCTGTAAGACCAATTTTCATAAATGAACATGTAACATATATTTACATAGATGTTATAATGATTATAAATGTTTAAAAAAATCCCTTTTTTATGCCATATAATTTTTCTCAAATTTATTCTACCAATTGACTTTCTTGATTGTATGTTTGGGCTTACATACAACTTTTTTATGTGTGCGAAAAAGATGTTCCTAAGTCAAAATTCACTAAGATGAATGATAATAATTTATTATAGGTGTTATAAATGAATAATATGATAATTATAATGATTTTTTTCTCATTATAATTCCATTATAAATCTTGGAGATTCAAATGACTTTGACTATGTATTTACAGTGTTTGGTATTTTTGAGTAAGCTATCTATAGGAGTGATCTTAAGGCCCTTTGTCCTACGTGGTGGATAAAAAATAATTTTAATAAGTTTATAAATTAATTATGAACCTATTAATATGATTTAATTTGTGTTTTATGTTTCAAATTATTGTATATGGTTCAAAATTACAAGACAGTCTTACAGGCAGTGAGAAGGCATATTATTGAAGAGACCTAATTGGTATGTCCAAGTAGTGAAATGGACTAAATGGAGTTGGAGACTAAACATGAAGTTATAAAGGGTATATTAAAGGAATTTATTAATTTTTTTCATCTATTTTATAATATAGGAAGTGTTCCTAAGGGCCTCAATGGTAACATATGGATAGGATATACCCAATTACATTAGGCCTCGATTAGGCCTAATGGTGAAATTGGTCCTTATGGACTATGAATGACTAATGTATTATTTGTTTCTCATGAAATTTTTTTATTGATATATTTAAATCATAATCCAAGTGTGGTGAGTATTTTTTCTAACCAATATGGGTGAAATAAAGAATTGGGTATAAAGGCAAGGCCTAATAAGGCTATTTGGACTAGTTAGAATATTGACCTATTGAATAGAGGAAATATAATTTTAGTGAATAGGTTAAGGGATTTAATATAATTATAATATTAAGATTAATATTCAATAAATTAATAACTATGTTTTTTTAGGTGTTGAACAAGGTCAATTGACCTAATATTTCCAAAGAGAGGGCCAATTGAGTGAGAAGGCCTAAGAGGCTATTTGAGTGAGATTGAAGGAAAAAGATTGAAAAATAAGGTTTTAATATATATTTGAGTTATAAAAAGGTGTTCTGAGATGAAAAAATATCAAATGTAAAATTTTTGGTTCTAAGTTACCTAATGGGGTTAGAGTCTCCTTGCAATATTAAGCTTACAGAAGACTAGTTAGGTGGGTGTTCAACTAGGTAGGGGTTAGAGCTCCTTGTGAAGTGGGTGCTTCACTAAAATTTGAATCTTGACATTATAGGACCATATTACATGTCCATATGTTTTCCCACATAACTTCTATGTTCTCTTGTGATTTGTTTGTATAATTATTTATTTATGTATTGATCTTTTATATATGCCTCATGGAATGATGAATGGTATTGAATAAACAAATGTTGAGTAAATGATTCACCCCACCTCTAATTATTAAATATTCCAATTTTTTTTATCATATTATGTCCTTTGAAGGAGGTCTTACAAGCTAAAGGAGATTATAAACAAGCTAAGATGGCTAGTCAAACTTAAGGTGGTTTTTCTACAAAAAAAGGTCCATTGTTAAATGGATCCAATTATGCTTTTTGGAGTGTGAGGATGAGAACATATCTGATGTATCATGGTCATGATGTTTTTAAATTAGTCTTGGATGGGTATATTTCACCCCCTATTCTTCCTAAAGATGCAGTAGGTAAGAAGGCTAGTGATAACAACTCAAAAGCAATGAATGGGATTATATGTGGTCTATCTTAAGAAAAAATTGTGAAGGTTATATGATGTATATCTAATGAATAAATGTGGGATAACTTAAAAAATATTCATTAGGGAGATTCCAAAGTCAAATTTTCCAAATTTTTAACTCATAGAAGACAATTTGAAAGTCTAAAATGAATGAAGATGAGATTGTAGCTTAATTATTGAGGGTATATGAGGTTCCCAACATCATAAGAGGTATAGGAGAAGAATTGAAAGAGATAACTATTTTTTTAAAAGTTTTAAGATCTCTAACTCCCAAAATTTATTCAAATGTATGAGATGTTAAATAAATTCAAGATTTAAATGAATTTGAGATTGATGGACTTCATAAAACCCTAATAACCTATGAGATGAGGACAAATGAAGGAAGACTTACAAAGAATGAAGTGTTGAAGGTAGAAAATAAGCCAAAGGAAAGAAGACATAAGTTAATAAATTTAAAGACCATAATGAATCTGATATTGATTATGATGTGTTGATAGTATTGTTTACATGGATGTTGAGTATAGGCTCAAGTAAATACAAGGGTAAATCACCTTTCAAATGTTTTAATTATGGAGAGATAGGACATTTTGATAAACAAATTCCTTCATAAACATAAGAATAAGAATTATGAAGAGAATGATGGTCATGATGATGATAAATTATCCCATAGATCAGGTAGGATAAATAAAAGCTTCAAAAGATATGATGACAAAAAAAAGTTTGTTAAAAATAAAAGGAGCCTTTACACCAAGGAAGATTGCAACTCATCAAATGAAAGTGAGAGAAGTGATTCTAAGAGTGATCATGAAGATGATGGAAATGATGTAAATTAGGTTCTCTTCATGGCTACATAATCAAGATTTTCAAATCAATAATAATCCATATAGATTAGAGGTGTTGTTGGTGATTCAGATAAAGAAGGAGATGAGATGGATCTTGAAATTGAATTGATGAATACTCTAGAAGAACAAAATATGGTCAAGAAAAAGAATAGGATGATGAGGACTCTTATAAAATACTATGAGGAATAAATCAACCTATTTGAAGCTAGACTAAGTAATAACTCCAAGGAGAAAGAGGGAATAGTCAAAAAAATGGAGAGTCAACTTGAAATTGTGACTGTAGGTATAGAAGCAAAGAAGAAGAATGTACAAGGTATGTGGTTGAAGTGAAATCGTTGAGAGATGAATTTAAACAAGCATCAAATAAGATTAAAACTTTTCTAATAATTGAAAAGAGAACCAATGATATATACAACCTTATGAGTATTCAAAAGACTATTAATGATAAGATAGGTCTTGGTTTCATTGGAAATCAAGAGAAGGATATAAATGAGGTCAAAAAAGGCAATAATCAACCTAATAAGGATTGTGTTGATAGATTGAATACCAAAATTTTTAGGCAACCTAACACCATAAGGTATGCTAATCATTTCAATGTCTATTATTATTCATGTAATTGATTTGGTCATATAACAAAAAATTGAATAAGTCCCTTCAAGAATGAGGTTCCATGGAACTATGAGGAGAATCATCAGCCAAGAGGTATGGGTTATGGTGCATTTCCATCTAGATGGATAACATGTTTTAACTATCATAAATTTGGTCACATTTCAAGGTACTATAAAAATGAATTATCAAGACAAGACAAGAAGTTTGAGGCTTCTAGAACACAATAAAGAAACAAGTGAAAACCTAAGGTAACTAAGGTGGATAACCCATTTGAAAGTTCAAATGGATTGTTTAACATGGTAGAACAATATCAAGATGCAAATAAATGCCAAGAATTTTCTCTATCAACATAATTTGTTGATGGAAGAAAAAAGATCAATGAATCAGGCCAAAATGTTGCTCAAGGAAAGACTAAAGGAGTAAAGCTAGAATGACAAATCATGAAAGAAGTTTATTCTTGTAAAGACATAGTGATCTAGGAATCTCCTAAACACATGTTGTCCTATCTCTCTAAAGTAGAGGTGACTCTATTAGGCTTCATGAAGGAACTTAGCTAACAAGTAAGAAGCATGAAGGATGCTCGATCATATGGGGAACCTTGTGGTTTTAGGAGACCTTTAGTTTCAAGGTTAAATCAAAGAAAGAATGCTATAGGTGTAATCACAAGTGATAAGTCACATAAATTTTATATGATGACTTGATCAAACTAAGTCATTTTTTTAAAAATGTATTTAATCTTCATGGAGACAAAGTAAGTCAATCATGAATCATGATTTGGTATGTGATCCTGGTTTATATTTAAGAAAGGTTTCATGAATCTTGTTTTCCCCAGGTATAAGGATGAAATAGTTGACAAGAAGGTGAACCTTTGTCATTAATGTCAAATAGGGATAAAGGTTATGTTTTAAGCTAAAGTATTAGAGAATGATTTACATGATTAAGATTGTTTTCCATGAATGACAAAGGGGGAGATTTTTTAGGTATGTTCCCTATGTTGATATTAAGGAATTAGTGTTATCATTGATGTCAAAATCAAGTTGAATGTATCTCATGTAAAAAGTCAGAGTTGTTGTCATGCTTAGTGAAGTGGTGTGTGACCAAGAATTTTTTGTTTCTCTTTTGAGATAAAATTTGAAGGTAGCCTGGTATTCTTTTTGAGGTTTTGATGACATGTTAAGATCATGTTCAAGGTACAAGGGAAGCATCTTGTTTGATATCTAAATGCCAAAGAGCATATAAGGTAAGCATATGGGTTAATGAGTCCCTATGAGGTTATGATACAAGGTTGTGATGAGACTCAGAATAAGCTCATATTTTTTTTGAGAACCAAGTTTGAATAATGATATCATAAATGAGCCATCTTGGTTGTGTTTAATCTCTGAGTAGTAGGTATCTCAAGAAACCTATTATAGATCATTATGCAGAGTGCATGGTGAAACATTGAAATTTAAACAAATTTAGGCATAGGTAATTTTTATAATCTATGATAACATGGGAAAGAGGAAAAAAACCATTCAAATGTGTTCAAATAACAATATTTAATATTAGCTCTCCTATATAAAGAGACCTGGTGAGAAGTTGTAAGAGTAGTACCTTAGTGAGATAAGCCTAGTAATATGGTGAGTTGAGCCATTAAAAACCTTAATTATAAAGTTATTAAGTATTATATCATGTTATTATGATGTATGAAATATGTATGAAGTGTTGAAAATAGTACAAAAGGTTTTAGGTTATGTTCATAGTCCGAATAGGATTGACAATATAAGGCCTAAGTGCATAAATTGACCTATAGTGGCATAATGAGGGGTAAATTTAATTTACAAGGATGAAATATAACTTAATAATGTTTAAAAAAGTTTTATGGGTCATGTAAATCATGTTTAAAAAGTTTTAAGTCATATCTTATAGTAGAAACCAAGAAATTTGATGATAAGGTTGACTGTGTGCATAGAATTGGGTGTTGCAAACCTGAGAAGAAGTTCATCATGCTCATTAGAATGTGAAATATTTGAATGAGGACACAATAAATTCATGATATTTTTTGAATTTACCTATATTTAATTTATTATAATTAGTTTTTGGGTTGAGGATAAATCCTTTATGAATGATTGCTAAAAAGGTAGCGTAGTCCAAACCCTTCTAAAACTCTTACACAAACATGATAGGAAATATCTAATAATTTATTTATTATAATGGTGTGATTAACATATTTTAGTATTTTAAACATGTAAATGACTCTTCAAGGTCTCCTTAGGTTGTTTGGTTTATCTTGACAATGAATAGAAGCTGTAGGAAAACACTTATATTAGGATTTTTGATGTTACAGGTAGGGTTGACTAGGTCAAAGCATGTAAGTGGATGGAGGATGATGTGAAAGACTTATAATTATTATAATTAATTTTTTTTAGGTTAAAGACAAATTATTCAAAAATATTCATGGAAGGTAGCCTATCGCTAAATTGGCCTAATGAGCAAAATAGTGAAAAAACTAGACAAGAATGAGAATAAGTTTAGGGATTGGTTGCATAGGATTAGGTATGGATAAAAAGACATGGGGTAATAATTAAATACCTATTAATCATATTTAATTTTTTTTAAAGTTTTTATGATTCCTATGTTAAATAAAAATGTTTTCTTCAAACTGGTCTGTCTAGCACAATGGAGTCTATGTAGAGTGACATCATGAGATTGGTTTGTATGGCCAATTTTGTTAAATGGAAAAGCAATATATATTTCTAAAGATGTTATAAGGATAATAAATTTTCAAACAAATCCATTTTAATATCACATAATTATTACCATATGTGTTCTATAAGTTTACTTTCTTGACTATTTGTTGTGACCTACATGCAACTTTTCTATGTGTGTGAAAAACATGTTCATAAGTCAAATTTCACTAAGATGAATAATAAAAAGTTATAATAGTGTTATAAAGGACTAATAGGATCATATTAATTAATTTATTCTCATTATAAGTTTGTGATCAATCTTGTAGAGTCAAATGTCTTTGGTTGTGTATCGACAGTATTTGGTATTTTTGAGTAAGCTATCTACAGGAGTGATCTTAAGGTCTATTGGACTATGTGGTGGATACAAAAGAATTTTAATATTATTATAAACTAATTATGAAACTATTAATATTATTTAATTTATATGTTATATGGAGAAGTTGTGTAAATGGTTCAAAATTACAAGACAATATTATAGACAATGAGAAGTCGTATTAGTGAAGATACTTAACTGGTATGTCCAAGTAGTGAAATGGACCAAATGGAGTTGGAGACCAAAAATAAACTTATAAAGGGTATATTGGAGGGATATATGAATTTTTTAATCCATTTTATAATAAAATAATTATTCTTTAAGGTATTAATGGTAATGTGTGGATAGGATAGACCTAATTACATTAGGTCTCAATTAGGCTTAATGGTGAAATTGGTCCTTATGGACTATGCCCAAATAATGTATTGTTTGTTTCACTCATGAAACATATTTATAAATATATTTAAATAATAATAAAATTATTTTTAGTATATTTTTTGATCAAGATGGTTGAAATAAATAATTGAGCATAAAGGCAAGGACTAATAAGGCTATTTGGACTAGTTAGAATATTGAGCTATTGAGAGAAGGAAATAAAGGTTTTGTGGATAGGTTGAGGGATTGAATATCATTAGAATACTAAGATAAATATTTCATAAATGAATAATTATGTTATCTTAGGTGTTTAAAAAGGTCAATTGACCTAATATTTCCAAGTATATGGCTAATTGAGTGAGAAGTCCTATGAGGCTATTTGAGTGAGATTGAAGGATAAAGAGTGAAAAAAAATGTTGTCATCTACAACTGAGTTAAAAATAAGTTATTTGAGATGACTAGATATTAGACGTAACATGGTTGGTTTTAAGTTAATTAAGGGGGTTAGATCCTCATTTCAAGATTGAGCTTGTAGAATATTAGTTGGTGGGTTCTAAACTAGGTAGGGGTTGGAGCTCCTTTTGAAGTGGATGCCTCACTAAACTATAAATCTTTACATTATAATACTAGATTCCATGTGCATGGTTTAGTCATTTTTAGTCACCAAGAGGGGTTCTCACATAAATTTTATGTTCTCTTTTGATTTTCTTGTATAGTTTTTTATTTATGCATTGATTTTTTATATATGCCTTATGGAATGTTAAATGGAATTGAATAGACAAATGTTGAGCAACTGATTCACCCTCCTCTAAGCAATCATTATTCTAACACATCCCTAATTATAACTATAGGCTCCCCCATGGTGAAATAAATTTAAATATCTCCATAGATATTATAAATACTTAGTTGGGCTTAAAATCTTGATTAACAGTAAAAAATAATAACCCCATTCCTTGCAGACCTATTTAGAGTTTTAAACTCCAATTAAAACTAGAATGCTATGATCAATCCTATGAAGACTTATTCAATATTTCAAATATGGTTTAGTCCTAGGATTTTTTTTCTAGTTTAGAAAATTTTTTAATAAAAATATTGATTAGGTCAGGGTAAGACCAAAATGACAAGATATACCAAATCAGGGAAAATGACAAGTTTTTTGCCTAGGCAAACATGATTTTACAAGTATGACATGAGGATCGAGAAGTCAATTTCAGGAGGTGGTCAAAATAGGAAAATTAATTTAATGAGTACAAATATGATGCTGGATTATTTTATGTAGGTTTAAATTACATGAAATCCAAAGTGACACCCTAAGGCAAATTGAAATACTTGAGCAAGTTAGAGAATAACTGATCAAGAGACTCGACAAGTGGGATAAGTGTCTTGAAACTAAGTTTTCACTCAAAGATTAAAAATTAAAAGTTATCTACAAAACCAAGATGAATAGGATTGAATATGTCCCATAGGTCTAAAAGGCATGGAAATAAAAGTGACCTCTTGAGATGGTTTTAGGTAGATGAGAGAGTTGGTAGGCAAGAATGCCACATGAGTATAGGTGCAACAAAACTCAATTTTGGGGATAAGTGTTCTATATGAAACTTTACTATTCAACATTGGTCATCATAATGGAATAGATTTTAGGTCCCAAAATGCATGGATTTCAATATTACCTCCTAGATTTATCTAAGAGAGCTATGACAAATAAGAGATAGATTTTAAATGTAGATTAGGAGGTCATAAATACATTTTTGTGCTAACTAAAAAATATAAAGTTGAATTGCATGGACATGGTATTTCTAAAAGTCATGGTTTTAAGTCCTAATTTGACATGAAAATAGAAATAAGACATGAAGGAAACATAAGGTGTTGAGACCAATGAGATGTGAGTGCAAGCAAAAGTAGATCAAAAGGTTAAAAAAGAGAGCTTCCCTATTTCTTAAAATAATTAAGGTGTGTTATGTAAACAACAACAAATTTATTTTGCATGAAGGTCTCAAATTGGACCTTAAAATATCAAGGCCATCATGTAATGAAAATTTTGAAAAACCCATCAGGAACCCTTAAAGATTATTAGTATTAATAGGTTACTATTGATGGGTCCTTTGGTACACCATCTTAGGATGAAACGATCACTTGTCCAGCCTCTCTTAAAATGAGGACTATAGGGTCACCCCAAGGTCTCTTATTTATAGATCATGGTATATTGGGTGACTTATTTGGTCTATAAATAATTGTTCCAATTCAAGGGTGTACTGGTTTAGAATATTTAACTTATTTTTATCATTCTTATGGTATTTTATTGGATTTAAATGGAATGTGCATTTAGTTATTTCATTCATGTGAGTTTTTGGTGGATTTAAACAAACAAACAAAAATAACATTTAGATTTACCCAAATGATTAAAACCACCATTTAAAGGTTTGGATTAAAAGATATTTTGGCTGATTTAAATATGTTTATTGTATATATACAACAATGCAAAAATGAAAATATATGATGCTTGCAATTAAGATAAAGTAATAAAATATGATTGCATTCAAATCCTACTCTAACCCTAGATAATAGATTAATTTAAAATTTACAAAATATAATGGAAAAAGAGAGAAAAATGTTGTCAAAATGCAATCAAATCAAAGTTATTTGAATGAATGAAACCCATAAATTAATCTTCATCTAGCTATCATTCACATGGACATAAAATGGAACTAGTGCTAGATTTTGAGGAATAAAAAGAAATAATAAGAATAATGCCACTATATTATTACAAGTATGTAATGAAATAAATACTCCATAATTTATACTGATAAGAATGTTTGCTTGGATAATACAAATTCAAGTTTATACTCACCATTTGATTATAATTTTGGCATTAGAATGCTAGGGAGTAAGAGAGGGAGAGATAAATTAAACTAAATAATTTATAAAAATAAAATTTTGGATTAATATGTTTTTAAGGAGAAAAAAAGAGTTCACCATTGGAATGGCTCTCATTTGAAAATATCTAGCATTTTGGCAAGCAGATAGAAAAGATTTTCCCTCTAAAACCATCTTATTTTAATTCATTCCCCACCACCTTTCTATAATAAACACTTTATGCATGAAAAAGACAACAATATTTAAAATATTTTAATTATAAGCCTTCAAAACAAAATAATACACTAAAACATACAAAAAAATTAGCAGAGGCAAAAATTTCACAAAATTGGAAATTATTGTTGTGACCTAGTTAGAATGATTTTTTTAGTGATGTAAAAAGTTTAGAAACCCAACCACCAAGGCCTATGATATTGAAAAAAAACTAAATCAAGCTCAAAATGGCCTCCTAGACCTAATGAAGCTTCTTCTAGGAGGTATGTGTAGTTTAAAAAATGCACTTTTTCAATCTGTAAATTTTGAATGCTAATTAGGATTTCAAATCTTGATTAGAAAAGGGATGGTGTTTGGATGCTCAAAAACCTAATATGGGGATCAAATCTTAATTATTAAAGTATTTTTGTTCGAGGGGTCCCAAGACCTAATCATGTCTTGAACCCAAAAATAGCATTGTGGACCTTAGGGGAGGGATTGTACAACATTACTAGGGGATTTTTTAAGAGGGGTCCATAGACCTAATTGATGTTTATAGCCTAATTAGCAAATGGTTGGTGCTCAAACACCATTAAAATTGGATTTATTCCATAAGGGTTTTATAGACCCAATGGGGATTTAGGACTCTAAATACAACTAGGGGGAAGCACAAAGTTCCCTCAAGCTAGTTAGGGAAATTTCCTTAACTATAACTAAAATAACCCCCATAACCTTCTAAGACCTAATAAAAAATGACTGATTAGCATTAGAACATGCCCTAAGAACTTCTTAGACTAATTATACTTATAAGTCACATTAGGTATATGGGACTTAAATAAAATATAATGATACCAAATCAAAAAAATAAATTTGATTATAAATAGAGCATGGAAATTTGAACTTGAAAGACCTAATCATGGGTTGAAAGCTTGATTAGGTCTAGAAGCATAGAAAATTTTCAATGATCTAGAACACACCTAATTGGGGAATTAGGTAAGATTTTTTATAATCCTTTTCAATTATATATAACATACCTAACTAGGGAATGAGGCAAGATTTTGTAGAATCTATTTGTGTTATAAGGGCATCAAAAACTAATTTTTTGACTTACTATAAAATACAAAATTTTATCTCACAATCTTGGTATTCATGATGGGATGGGTTTCATAGGTTTATTTGGAACACAAACTGAAATTATACCCTTTATTAACTTGAGAGAGGTAAGCAAGCCAAATTTTTAAAGGCAAACTGGGAGATCAAAAATTCACCTTCATGTTAAGTGCCTTATATGAGGTTTTATTGCATGGACATGGTCTCTCTACTGTAGTTGGTTTTAGGTCCCAATTAAAAATGAAAATTAAGACAACACAACAATGAAACTTGAGAGGTTTAAGACCAATTATCTATAAGCTTGATTAGGAGTGTAATAAGAGGCCAAAAAAGGCTATGATTCTATAGGAAATAGGTGATGTTTATTAAGAAACAATAAATGGTGAATCTACAAGAAAATACTCCTTAGTATTTTAAAACTAAATAAATATGTCTATGAACCCAAAATATCTAGATAAAAAAACACTTAGAACATGAATTAATTTTAGAGAGGAAAATAAGGGAATGGAAAAAGGACCAAATTCAATATTACCATCCACCTGATGTGTGAAAAATTAGTTTGTTACCACTTCATAAAACCTATAAGGATTAGCTACTATGACCCCAATCATCGGGATAGTGAATCCTACATGGAGAATGTTTAACATTACTCCATTACCAATCAAAAATACATAGACCTAATGAAGATGTCTCTAATCCCACATAATACCTTTCTCTATTATCAACCAAGCATCTATAGCCCAGATAGAGGTTTCTTGAATCGCTTAGGAATTATGTTTTTTTTCATAAAATGATTTTTATTTTACTTTCTCTTTTCTCTTTCTTTCGTAATTTTCACTTTCTCAATTATGGGTTGGGGTCTACCATGGAAAATAAAAGGTATAAATATGGATTTTTCACCCTAGATATTAACTGTATAAAGTTCATCCTAACAAACCTA